>VYZT01013194.1:254163-380915 GCA_013400735.1 Pomatostomus ruficeps | reverse complement strand
CCTGAAGCTGATGGTGAACGTCTGCGGGCACACGCTGTGAGTGGCGCCGGGCCCCGGGGCGAGCGGGCGCGGTGCGGAGTCGCGGCTGCTGTGCGGGGCACCGGGCGGCGGGGCCTGGGGGAAGGAGTCGCTCCCCCGGCCGGTGCGGGGGTGGGGGCGATCCCGGCTCCGCCAGACCCGAGCGGCGTTTGCGAGGCGGCTCCGGGCCGCTCGTGCCGCCGTTTCCTCCCCCGGAGGGTCCGTGTCAGCCCGGGCTGGGTCCGGTGCGGGATTGACGCGCTGCCCTCGGTGCCTTGTCCGCAGTGAAACTCCCGGGGGGAAGCGGGGAGGAACCGACGGGACACGGCGTGAGTTCGGGACAGGCCCCTGTCCCGCACGGCTGCGAGGCTTCGGGGTGCGAAGCGGGGAACGCACGGAAAAATACGTTTCCCACGGAGTTAAACATTTCTTGTTTGTATGCAAAACTGTGCTCGAGTAGTAAAGAAAAAAGGGTGTTTTGTTGTATTCTTTCAATGCATTAATTCTGCTGAATGAAGAGTGCTTTGCTGAAGGTTTGGCGCTGGTTTAAATGTTGGAAAATCGTCTTGCGAACCTGTGCTGATGGTAGTCTTAACTCATTCGTGGTTTTTTCTTTTTTTTTTTTTTTCGCAAGAACAGTCATGACTTTTTTTTTCTTTTCTCTAAAAGTCAGCCCTTAGATAGCTCCCAGCACTGGCTCTTGCTGATTTAAGTCACAAATAGTCTGAACTCATTCACTTTCAGACCTGGAGATAGTCCTTGGTTAATGTGGAAGTTTAAAAAGCTGTACTCGAAATTCTTTCTGGATATACTCCACAGAAGCCTCGTACTGCAGTAGCAGCCCTTTTTATTTTTTAAAGTATTTTTGTTTGTTTGGGGTTTTTGTGTATTTTCATCTTTCTGTGATGTGTATATTTTTAAACTACGTGTGAATTGCATTCAGCAGACGCAGCCTAAGAAGTTTTGCTTGCCTTGCTACATCGCTGTAAGTGAACAGGATGAAGGAAGTCGATTACAGGAAAGGATTTATCGTATTGTCTTAGGGAAAGAAATTGATATTTTGTTACTTTTCATTCTGCTCCCTGCTCTGTGGTCAGGCAAGCGCTTCTCTTGCGCTGAAGGTGTGGCGGTGTCGGAGAGGTGGCCTCGGGGGTGTCCCTGCGGTGACAGCGGTGCTCTCTGTACGAGGGCAGCGTGAGCTGGAGTTCAGCAGGGAACAGCCCCGTCCAGGCAAAGCTCCGCGGGTTTCAGGCGATGCCTCGCTCGCGTATTCAGCCAAGATCAAAGGGCTTGGTCAGAGTGGTCCTGATGCGCTTGCAGGCTCCTCCAGAGCCGCTTCCAGCAGAGGACAGCATGTCTCAGTTTGCTCTCCTGCTTTGGTTCCCAGTTGTTTTGGGGCTTTTTTTGTAGCTGAGCTTCGCTTGAGACAATTAATGGTGTTTTCTGCTTTACTGGGTGCAGTTGCTGACTCCGTGTTTGGGGTTGATGTTCTTGTCTTGCTTCTTGTTTCTGCACAAGGGTTCTTATTCTCGGTTTTTTCCAGTATTTGTTGTTCGCATCTCTGCTGCAGAGTAGAATCTCTGGGTTTCTTTGTTTTTGTTGTAATTAAGGACTCTCCATCTCGATGTGGTTCAAGTGCGCCACTTTTCCTTTGTATTTTCCTTCCAAGAGCTCCTTCAGAGTTGTGTATTTATTATCGTTTCCACACAGTGTTACAAAGCCTTTCATGCTGGAGGTTGTTTCTTAGTAATGGTTAATAAATTTCCATAATAACTCATCTAGAAGCTGGAAGCTCAGTTGACCCACCTGTGAATGAAGAGAAGTAATTGACACTTGTTCTGTCATTAATTCACTGTTTTTCAGTCCCAAGGAAGGAATGTTTGATTAGCTCCCAAGGCAAATGAGCTAACGCAAATTTCTGATGGAGATTTATCCTCAGGCAATCTATTCTGATGTTTTGCATTTCTTATCATTGAAAATACTACTCCTGACTTCCAATCAAAATTTATTTGCTGTAATTGAAGCATTTAAGAACTCTACCATGAATTTTATACACTTGTGAGCTCTTTATTACTTCTCTTCTGTAGGAATGTGTTGAATAGTTTGAGGGCTTTCTCTTAAAAATTTATTTATTTATTATTACATTTGGGGTCTATTCTCACTGGCCTTTCCTGCTTGGTTTGTATTTTGTTGGAGCTGGATGTGGTGGTCTATCTGGGTCCTTAATACAAGAACCATAGTCAAAATTATTTCATGTTCTTTTCATACCTGCATTCATCCAGGCAGGATGATTAGTCTTGATGTGTTTATTTTTTTGCAGTGATATGTTTGATTTATGTTGAGCACAAGCCCCAGATTCTTTAGCACTTTACCACTCAGCATATCTGGGTAGAACAGAATTCAAGCTTGCTTTCCATGTTGTGCTGTGCAAGTGATTATTACCCTTTTGCTCTGTTAAACAGCTTGTTACTTCAGGTGAATTGTGCGCTTGCTTCAAGTGGCTTTGGATCCCGAGACCCTCCATCCAAGGTTGTGAAATTGTCCCTGATTATTCTCTGTTAACATCTTGATATTTTCCAATGTGTAGTTTGTGGACAAAACGTTGTCCAGGAGATGCTGGAAATCGTTGCTTGTGACCATGAGAAATCCAGCTGAGGCAGAGCAAAATATGGAGTTGCCTGCAGTAAGTTCAGTGCTACATAACCCTCTTCCCCTGGTTCCGTTCTGTAACAGAGGAGAATGTGAAGAGATTAGAGCCATGTGCATGGGCTTGCTACCAACTTTCCCTCTGACGGAAATAACGATAGCTTATCTCTGGGTGTGGGTTTCTAATCATCTCTGACTACTTCAGTATGTTCCGCTTTCGTTTAGATTGTGTGACTGTCAGTTTAAGAGTGTCAAAAGTCCAGTTAAACCAAAACTCTATTGCCTGTAGTTGCTGTTTCACTCCTAGACTGTTACTGTGTCATTGGAGGCAATTATATTCCTTTGATATGGTTTGTTCCTAAGAAATTGTGTGTTGAGTCTCTTCTGTTATCTGAAATATGTAGGAGATAGGTTTTTTCTCAGATTATTTTGGCGTCTTCCCAGGATCTGATGGTGAGCCTGTCTCTGGTCTGCCTTTCCCTGTGTATTTGTTTCCTGCTCTTTAGAGGCAGGTGCTTTAGTCCTTCTTCAGGTTGTTGGAACTTAATGCAGAGAGCAGAGATGATCCAGAACTGCTTTTGTCAGTTTTCAAAGGGTAAATATTACATCTGCCAGATTTGAACACCTTGAAGTATTCCTGATGCTGTGACCCCTGGATGTGGTCCCCAGGTTTATGGGCTACACGTCCATGGGTTTATGGAAGCTCATGAAGCTGTCTGCAGAAGCACATTGCCTTTGTCGTGCTTTCCGTTTGAAGCGCGACGATAAATCTGCATGGAAAATTTGGAGCCGTGGCTTTGCTGGCTCGGGAGGTTTGGAGCAGTTGCTGTAATGTGTTTCCCAGTTCCAGCTTGGGCTCCTGCTCCTTGTGCTGTGCTATGAGTTACATTAGCCAGCTAATCCATCTTACTGAGTGGAGATTGATGCAGAAAATGCCCCAAGTGCTTTGGCATCATCTGTTAGAGATTTTCCCTCTCATTGAGTAGCGGGTTAATGCGCTCCTGCTTCAGCTGTGCTTTCTTGCATTGCAGGCATTCTGAAGGAATATTTTCATTTTACCTTCAGTGTTGCCTCCTGGTAGTTTCTTTCCTAAAGCTCTGACCTTTCCTATTCTGTCAACTGTGCTGTTCACTTTATGAAGTAACCTCCAGTGATGTGATTTGCACTTGTGCAAACTACCTTGAATTTTAAAATACTGAAGAGCCTGTACTTAGCTGAGGTGATTTGTCAGTAAGCTTCAGATCTTTCTTTCATCTGGGTTTCAGAAAGCTTGTGGTTTTACCATAAGTTCATTTCATTTTGTGACCTTTATTTTGTGACTCTGTTTTCCCTTCAGAAGCACACTGAGAGTTGTCTTCTTATACCTTGTCAGCCAGGTTGTTCCCACTTTCATGTTAGGCAGTTCTTCCCATCTCATTAGAATGAAATTAGAAGAGCCATTCCTTTTATCATGGTTTATTTTCTCCCTCTTTTTTTTTTTTTTTATTCTCACCTCTTAAATAAAAAAAAGATCTCAGACTCTCTGAGAACTTGTTGGGCAACAAGTTTCTGATTTTTCTTTCTATTTTGACGGATGGCTGCAGAGAAGGTTCCTCTTGCTGTGAAATCCAGCACTTTGGCGGTTTGGCTGTTCATTCTTCCCCTTTTCCTCACTTCATTAATTTAAATCTCATCTGAGGTCGATTCTATGTGTGACAGTGCCTGTGGTGGCCTCCGCTCTCTTTCTTATTGTGCCCTTGACCCAGCCATCAGATTGGTTCTGGATTTTGGCAGTAACACCCAGGTAGCTTTTCTCTTCCCTCATCCCTTGCACCTCCTCCCGTGTCAGTGGCTTGGCCCTGTGTTGGAAAACTCCGGGTGGCTTTCTCCCAGTGCTGTGTGTTTGGCATGGCCAGGTCTCCCATGGCCCGAGGGGCTCTGGAATGTGCTCCTGGCAGAGTGGGATCAGAGCGCTGATAAGCACAGCCCTGCTGCCGGGGAGATAAGGGACAGGCAGGTGGCTGCATGAGGATGAAATTGGACATTTGGTCTTTTGTGAACAACCTTCAAGTTGGGATTCCACTGCAGCTTATTCCAACAGAACCATGCCAAGCCTTACAATTGTGGGAATGATTTTTTGGGGGGAGTTATTTCTTAGTAGTTTGTTTTCTTTGGTTGTTGCTTCTTCACCAATATCGCCAAAAGTGTAACACCATGTGGTTTTGGCATCAGAGTAATGTTAAATAAGCCTTTTCCACTATAAATCTTCCCTGTCACTGGGAGGGAGGATGATGAATTAGCAGTTAAAAGTTGTTCTAGGATGGGACTTAGTAAGGAAATGCTTAGTTCAAGAATAATGAATGTCTTTTAAAGTTTATTTTCTTAAGTATAGCAGAGGTCCAAGGCATCAGATACTTGGCTTTAAAGAAACTTTTGTGCAGGGAAAAGTGTGTCTAATTATGGAGCAATGCTTGATTAAAATCCAGTAATGCATTAGTTTCTAAGGTACACTGATGGCTTTGCTTTCTTTTAGAAGTTCACTCAAGAATTACATTCAAAATCCGTTGTGCATGCATGACAATTTTTGGTTATTCAGACAATTCCTAGAGTCTTTTCTAAGCATACAGATGCTGGGTGCGTGCTTGCCAATGGAGTTGTAATCCACCTGGCTTCACTTGAGACCATGAATTATCTTTTACTCTGCCTGCTTGGATTTCATGGCCTGTGTTGAGTTTTAGGAGGCAGGTTAAGCATATCCCACTGATTTACTCACATAAAGAGGAAAGGAAATGCATCCACCCAAACCTGCATTAAAAGAACGTTAAGGTTGTTACTGCAAACAGGAGAGGGTGGAGAGATTTATTCTTGGCTGTAAACTTGGACCATATGGTCTCCAAGAAGGACACACAAGAATGTTGGGTAAAAAAGGTGGTTAACAAAGGTGAACCAGCAGTCCCAATTACCCCACTGCCTTTTATAGGGAGGAGGAAGGAAACTGGTGTGTAAAGCTCTTCCTTAGGAGTCAGTCCCGGTGCTCCAGCTACCTGTGACCCGTTCTGGCTTGCAGCGAGAGGAAATGTGGACCAGCAGAAGCAAAGAAGCTCCTTTTTTTCCCCAGTGTCATGCCAGCTGTTGTGCTGTCTCGGCAAAGTGTCTTTTCCAAGCTTGACATCTCTGGGAGACAAGGGCTCAGGGACCAGAGCAGCCTCCACAGAAAACTGGGAAGCTCCATTTCAGCTGCTGCCAGGGTGGTGGTTTTGGGTTTGTTCAGGCACTGCCACAGGCTTAGATGGCAGTTAATTAACTTGTTCTATTATCAGCGTTTCTGGTCTCTTTCCTGTCTGCAAGAGACTTATGGAAAGGGGTCTGGGCTCCTTATGAAAATGTCCTTTTTCTTCTCCTGTTCCCAGAGGGAGATGTATTTATTTCTCATTTAATTTGTTAATAAGGCTTCAAAACGAAGACGGCATAAAAAAGCTTACTGTCTCTAGGCCCAGCTTTGTGCTGCTCAGGGGAGACATCAATTCACTGAGTTGTGTTGTGGGGATTCTCTAATCTGCCCTGCACCCTGTTAGGGTGTTTCCAGGGATTCATTAGGGGCGAAGTGCATCCTTGGAGAGCTCTAATTGCGGTGTTAACGGCTGCGAAGACGAAGAAACAGAGGTTTCATTATTTGTGTATTTATTTTAATGTCAGAAGCTTTTGGAGTTTTGTGGCTGTCCAATTCCCTGGGAGGTAGAAGTAGGAACATCCCTGGTGAATTCAGGGGAATGGGGTCTCATGCCAGTGCGTGGGGCTGGAGTTGTTGGAAAAAAGTTTGGAATCTTCTTGTTTAAATCCCTTCCAAGTGAAAGGACGGCTTGGCTTCCTGCTGCATTCTTCTCTGCAGTGTGGTTCAAGAAAATGCCTTTCTTCTAGGATGGGGGGGAAGCCCTGGAGACTGTGGAAAATAACATGAAATTGTATTTCAGCCAAGTGAGTTTGAGTGAAGAAGTCTAAACTAGAGGTAGGCAGTGAAGATCTGTCAGATCTGTAACTTTTAACTTGAGCATGTGGGAATTAGGGGGGCTTAAATATTCATTTGAATTTTATTTGGCAAGCTCTTTTTCTAAAGAAAATACCTTGAATGCAAGATATACAAGGACAATGATTCAGGGCTGTCATTTGTAAACATAAAGGTTGGCTGTGATATATACGATTTTTAGGCCAAAAAGAGTGGTGTGTGGGCTTTGGAGTGCAAACAGTAGGAGAGTGCTGGTTCAGCCATGGAAGAGTGGATTCAGGGTTTGTGAGCAAGCACAAGGAGAAGAGCCACCAGACTCTGGTACTTACTGGACCCTTGCAGGAGCTGATCTAGTTTGCTACCTGGCAGAAAATGAGCTTTTTTTGGTCAGTTAATGCTATTTGTACAGATCTAGCAAGTTGAAGTGGCTTGTGAATGGTTGGTCAGACATCAGAGGCGGTGCAAGGTCATCTATAGGAGTCTGTGTCTGCAAATGAGGTGGGAATAGGGTGGAGGGAAGGACCTTCCTATGGCACAATGTTAATTTAGCCTTTTTTACCACTTTATGAAGCTGCATGCTTTAAAAGTTGGCTTACCTGGGAGGGCAAGTGCTCTGTTTTGTCTCTTACGGGTGGTTTTTTTGCTGTTATTACCATATCACACCTCAAATTAGATTCCTGAGGGGTAAATCCTTGCTTGTATGAAAAGCATGAATAATCTGGGTGGATTAAAGCAGATTGGGACTACATGCAGTTGAAAATCTCAGCCAGAACAGGAACTTGGTGTGGTCCTGAAAATGCCTACTTTGCTTGGGGGAGATAAGTAGTGAAAGCTTTGTAGTGTTTCATTCCACACAATTTCCACCTCTGAGAGAATTAGTTTCTTCTGTGTGACTTGGGAGACACATCAGGGAGGTTTTTACTTATTTTGTCAGATTTACTATGAGATGTTAACTGGTGCTTGATTGAAGTAGTTGCACAATCAAAGCCTGTCTGCTTCCTTAGAGGAAGAAGCAAAAATTTTTTTTTGTTTGTTTTTTGTTAAGTGGGATGTATTCCCTCAGAAAGAAAGTTTTTCCTGACTTCTTGGGGAATAAAAATCAAGGTCATCTTTCTTCTTTGTCTTTTTGGAGTTATTCCTGGTTTTATTAATTGGGATTAGATGCTCTTTGGATCCTGTTCCATCCCATTAATCTTCCAAAGTCTCTACAAGTTAGTCATGGGAGGTGATTAAATCGTTGCGGAAATACCCAAGAGATTATTTCCTTCTGCCATCCAGTTTTGACAGTGAATATTTGCTTTTATATTTGGCTCTGAGTCATGGTCTGGATACTTCTGCTGAAGTGGTGTTAATGCCTCAGTTTAGTTCTTTTGTTTTAAAACTGGCATATTTAGAAATTCTCCTCTTTTCTCTCTTGAGCTATCAATTGCCATGTCTGCTTGGTAATACTTCTTGTCTGCTTAGCAAAGCTCACAGAGCTCTACTCTTCATTCCCTGTAAGTACTTTTTTTGGAAATTTAAGTTACGGTTCTGTTCCTCGTGACCTTGGCAAAATGAAAGCTGTTGTTTATATCCTGTCTCTCCAGTCAGTAAATGGAAAAGTAAATTCTTTTTCCTTGCTTCTGAAAATTCAGTCTGCTTAAATCTGCAGCCTGGATTGGCGACTTTACGAGAGCATGCAGTGACAGGACGGGGGGAATGGCTTCACACTGAAAAAGAGCAGGTTTTATACTCGTTATTAGAAAAAAATGCTTTACTGTGGGGGTGGTGAGGCCTTGGCACAGGCTGCCCAGGGAAGCTGTGACTGGCCCATCCCTGGAAGTGCTCAAGAACAGACTGGATGGAGCTCTGGGCACTCTGTTTTAGTGGAAGGTGTCTCTGCCCACGGCAGGGGTTTGGAATGAGATGATCTTTAAGGTCCCTTCCAGCCCAAACCGTTTGGTGATTCTGTGGTCCTGGAAATGGGTTTGTTTGGGTGCCCAGCTTGAGGAGTCTTCCACCATGCTTGGCCCCTTTTGGGTTGGGTAAATGTTACCCTGTCAGGGTTGAATATGGTAATGGTGTGACACAGGTGTGGTAAATCCCTGTGGTGAAGACAAGTGCTTCTCAAAAAGAAGGCAAACGCAAGAGCTGTTTAATCAATTTCATATCAGGCAGGTTTTTCTTTCATCTTTCTTTTAATTGCATCTACTTCATTTTAATTGAAGCCAGTAATTCTGCGGGCTTGTGAGGAGAAAGGATGATGGGCTGGCTTCTGTGTGGTTGCATTAGCTGTCAGATGTTAATAAGCCATATACATAGGTTTAATATTTATGAAATTAAGCAAATAGATCCCTGAGTCATTTTGGAAAGCACGTATGTCTTGGTAACTGTAAATCCACAGCAGGGCAGATCCAAAGGTGCCCTCCTGGAGTACTCAGAAGTTGCATTTGTGTGCATGCTCTTAGTTTGGGGCTTTGGTTGGTTGTTCCTCCCCACTGGACAACTGAAGGTGAAGAAAAGCCAGATCAGTGTTTCTTGGAAGTCGAATTGAGTACTCCACCGATCACATCTGGTTAGGAAATAAGTAAGAAATTTCCCTGACAGTAGCAGACTGTGGGACAGGCACCGTGCTGAGCTGGCATTGGGGACACTTAAGTTTCATGTTGCTGAACCAACATGAAACTTAAGTGTCCCCAATGCCAGCTCATCCACTGCTCCCTCCCCAGTGCCAGCAATATCCACTGCTCCCTCCCGAATGCCAGCAATATCCACTGCTCCCTCCCCAATGCCAGCAATATCCACTGCTCCCTCCCCAATGCCAGCAATATCCACTGCTCCCTCCCCAATGCCAGCAATATCCACTGCTCCCTCCCCAATGCCAGCAATATCCACTGCT
The DNA here is from genome assembly GCA_013400735.1 of Pomatostomus ruficeps. NCBI lineage: Eukaryota > Metazoa > Chordata > Aves > Passeriformes > Timaliidae > Pomatostomus > Pomatostomus ruficeps. Next base: position 371,391 of record VYZT01013194.1, on the reverse strand, counting down.
CCCTCCCCAATGCCAGCAATATCCACTGCTCCCTCCCCAATGCCAGCAATATCCACTGCTCCCTCCCCAATGCCAGCAATATCCACTGCTCCCTCCCCAATGCCAGCAATATCCACTGCTCCCTCCCCAATGCCAGCAATATCCACTGCTCCCTCCCCAATGCCAGCAATATCCACTGCTCCCTCCCCAATGCCAGCAATATCCACTGCTCCCTCCCCAATGCCAGCAATATCCACTGCTCCCTCCCCAATGCCAGCAATATCCACTGCTCCCTCCCCAATGCCAGCAATATCCACTGCTCCCTCCCCAATGCCAGCAATATCCACTGCTCCCTCCCCAATGCCAGCAATATCCACTGCTCCCTCCCCAATGCCAGCAATATCCACTGCTCCCTCCCCAATGCCAGCAATATCCACTGCTCCCTCCCCAATGCCAGCAATATCCACTGCTCCCTCCCCAATGCCAGCAATATCCACTGCTCCCTGCACTTGTTGATGTGCAGGGAGCAGTGGGTATTTCCTCACAGGCCACTCTGGCTGCAATGAAAGTCAAAAGTAGTAGTCCTAACAGTGATATGAATTTTGTAAAGACATTTACCTGGTTTCTCTCTTTTAAAAAGTATTTTGCAAGAATTAATTTTGACAAGACCAGATCTGAGAAAAGATCTTAGCAGGAACTGCTGCTATATGTGACAAAATTAAACTTTGTCATAGCTAGAAACATTCTTTGATGCTCTGAAAAGGATACAAAGTTCTTGTTTTGGATATATGGTGTGTGGGGAGAGAATGTATAAGGAAATTCTTGCCGTTTTTTTTTTTTTTGTGGAATGTGGGTAAGTTCAGATCAGTGAGAAACAAGATGGCTCTGGCACAAAGGAACAATGAGGAAGTAATCTGGTCTGATAAATATTTTGGCTCTGAATTGAGAAACATGAGGTAGTGATTTGTGCTGTGCCCACACAGCCCTGCCTCAGTGCCTGGCACTAAGGTTAGATTATGTGTAAGCATTTGCAGAATACTGGGCTTAACATGAGAATGACAACTTCTTTAATGTTATAGAGAAGGTAAGTGGCTCTGCTGAGAGTTAGGAAATAATGGGATGGGACAGAGTGAGAAAAAAGGTGTTTTGTTGGTTTTCTTTTAAGAAGGAGTGTTGAGGTGAAAATTTCCAAGAATGTCGTGCTCTTCGGTTTTTTATTAGTTCCAAGAAGTGTGGCCAGACTGCCCGTGTCTGCCAGGGTGGCAGAGAAGGACTGATGTTCCTAGACAGCAAGAGGCAAGGGAGTGGTTTGGCCAACATTGACACCTCCAGACTGCTGAGCCAGAGTGGGAAGTGTTGGGTCTAACTGGGCAGGAAAGTCTGGCACTGGGATTAGGTGTATTGCAAGAGCTGCCCTCAGAGCCAGGGTGAAGGAGGAAGATCTCTGGTCCCAGACAAGTACAGGCAGACAAATGTTTAACTTCGTCATCCTTACTTGCAGGGTGTCATGTGTTTATCTGTAAAAAAAAGGAAAGATATCTTTGTGGGGATTAGGAGCTGAACAATCTGCAGGTATAACCAGTGACTAGATAATCTTTACTGTGAGTATATGAATAGCCTTGTGTAAACAGAAGAGTCCAGATTGTTCTGGGAGTAGAGTCTGTAGGCTTTAAAAGGCTGAAAATATAGTCCTTCCACACCCTGGACGGCGTCAGGAAAGACTGTCGGTGGCAATTGTGTAGTTTGATAAGCTTGACTGATGTGCTGTGAACTAGAAATGGGAGGCTGCCTTTAAATCCCCAAGAACCCTTCTTCTAGGAAAAAAAATGAAAAGTTGTCTTTAGTTTTAGGACATGGTTGTGTTCCGTAAAGGGAGGGAGGTTAACAGGACTGAGGGCAATGCCAGGGTGGTGAGATGTTGCTGAACATCATCAGCTGAGCAGGCGTGGAGGAATTCAAGAGCTGGGGAGATCCTCTGTTGAGCTTAGTCTAGAATTACTACATTTCTTTGAACTTTTTTGTTTCTACTCTTGCAACAAAATTTTGCAGAACAAACCCTTGATTTCTGTTGTATCTGCCTGGTTTTGGGCAAAGGTAGTACAGGAGGTGTGTGCAGAATTAGCTGCCATCACCTGAGCAGGATCTCAGTAGTGCATGAGTGAAATAGCCCTTTGGAGATTTGTTTCTTGGGATGAAGTTAGGGAACTCAAATTGCATGGGGTCTGTGTGGGAACCTTTGCTTCCAGCTGACAGATTTTGGAAGGGAGCATTCTTTTCTTCAAAGAATGTGTGACTGGGAAGCACCTTGTGGCTCTGGGGAAACTGAAACGCTGTAGTGGTTGCAAGGGGAGGCTGGCTCCCAGTCTGACTGTGTGGCAGTAAAGGAAGCTGCAGAGATCATGAGAGAGACTCACTTGGAGAAAGGGACATGAGCACATGAGACCTTGAGAGAAGGAGTGATGACTGGGCTAGGGAAGGGTTTAGGATGCTCTCAGAAGACTGAGGAAAAACTGAGCTAAAGAACTGTGTAGGAAGATGTGGAGTTCTTAGATGATGAAGGCATGGGGGGGCCGTGCTGTGGGATTGTCAGAGGTGAGGATACTGAGTGTGTGTGCTGGCACATTGTGGTGAAGGGCTGTAGGTGTCTAAATGGAAATTAGCCAAGCCCGGATCCAAAACTCTTGGCCAGGAGAAGAAGGAAAGGTGCAGAAGGGCACTCAGGTGGTGTGCTCCCTCGCTGGGCTGGAGAAGCACTCTCGTGTTTGAGTTGTTTCACAGAGCCCTGGGGTGGAGTTGGTCGAGTTCTTGGAGTGCAGCGTTTTGGAGGGGCTCCGCTGTGCCCATGGGATGCCCCTCTGGAAGTGCAGGCTCTGTGCAACTGCTCCCACCCTCCCTGGGAGCCGGGCTTTGAGCAGAGGAAATCCTATCGAGCGCTAATGCTAATCGCTCTCAAATCAGGAATGTGAAATTTGGGCATGCTTCAAGCATTAATTATAGTGGCTTAATTTCCTTATCTGGTAATGTGGGGATAATGCTACCTCATGGTGGTTTTGAGAAGGTCAGTTATTTAATGCTGACTGTGCATGCCAAAGAAAACTGGAGAGGGGGAGAAAAACAGTAAACGTGTCGAAGCAGGATTTGAGCAGGGCAGAATAAACAAGGTCTGAGGATAAACTGGCATTGCCTGTGTGTGTTAGCTGAGCGTGGCCTATCCGAAAGGCTGCAAGAGGTGGGAGTCTTCACAAGCTGGAAAGAGCAACCTCTCATCCTGCTTCCTGGCAGGCCATGCACATGAACTGTAAGGAAAACATGTAGTGCCCGGGCCGTATATCGTGCAGGTTGTTAAGAGGAATAACATGACATTGAGGCCTCTACCCCGCTGCCTGGCTTAGTTGACATAAGGTAATGGATATTGAGGGGAGGAGCTGAGTAGCAGCCTGATTGCATAAGCCTTTTTTCCAAAGGAAACTGGCTAGCACAATGTGGAGATACAATAAATTTATATTGTGGTGCACGACCACAAGAGGGATCAGACCGCTTGAATTTTCACTTTTGTGTTTTTGATTCTGTGTTCTTCCATGTAGCCCGTGTTACAAATGGAGATTTTAATTGTCTGACTTGCCAATGATAATATTAAAAATTTGTTGAGCCGTGGGCTTGTGTTTAGTTTGCTTTCTGTCACAGGTCTGTTTCTTGGTTTCAGTCTCCGCAGTAATAACAAAGCAGCATTACTGCATGACTTTGATAAATAGATTTACATTTCTGCTTGCACAAGAAGTTATCTCTTGCTGTTCGCTAGGTAAGGCTTCGTTTTCAATACTCTATTTTTAAGGGAATATTTGAAAAAGTGACTGTGCCATGGAGTTCAGAATCCATACAGAGCCTGTATTTTATATGAGCTTGATCATTCAAACCTGATTTCTCTCTCTCTCTCTCCTGATTTCTTTCTTCTGGAGCATCAGCTGTATAATTGGCAAAAGTATACAAGACAAATGCTGACCTGAAAGGAACCATTCCTTGAATATAATGGACCACAGTCACATTCTCTTACACCCAGTTAGTCCAACATTTTATTTTAATATCCATTTGTTTTCTAGGGAGAGCGGAAAGATGCAAAGTTGCTTGAAGGAGAATTGCCCCAACTTCTTTCTACTCTGTGTCCTTCCTCCACAAATATAGAAGCAGCTCTATCATTGAAAATTTAATGAAGCTTTCATCAATATAATGCTGTGCCTCTGCATTCTCTGAAATGTATTCATATTTAATGAGCTTCTAATTCTAATTTCAGGTAACAGGAACAACTGAATAGAACCATAAATCTGATTTGTTTGTGAACAGTGTGTCCCACGTAATTTACAATTCCTTAAGTCGTCACTGATGGCTTTTGGCTGGTTTTGGTAGTTTGGTAAAAATGTTTTGTTTCAGACCTTTATTTTTTTTTTTATAAAAATCAGCCTCAGCAAACAGAAGCAATTACCTTAAAAGAAGGTGGTTATCCCAGTGTCATATTGGAGTATTTGCATTTTTTTTTCTTTTAATTAGTTTTGGGGGTTTTTAAAATTTCTTAGCAAGCCTGGGGTTAGTTCCTTAGTTAAAAAGTACAATAGCGGGAAAATATTTTGGGTATGTGGGGGAGCTGGTAATACTGAACAAAATAGAGAATTGTGGATAATTAATTACAGAAGATGGAAATAGTCTAGGAATAGCTGTGAAAATAGCCTGCTGCACTCTGTACAGTGTCAGACTGGACATATCTATGAAGCATCCAATAAAGTTGAGCTGCTGGAAGAGGCAACCAGGCTTGCTTGGCTTTTTCATACTGGGAATGAATCGTAATGCTGAAAAAATGGTATTGTTTACCAAATTTTATGCAATAACGACACCTATGAGTATATAATTACATTTTCAATTGGAATAAGAAAGCATTAACACTGAAACATTGTTTTGATCATGTGACAATACTTTATTGTTCTATCTGCATTATTTAATTTATGGTCCTTTTATTGTTTCTTATAATCATAATTGACATTTATCCATAAATATTTAATTTGTGTTTTGGATGTTAATTGCAGAAAAAGGCCACATATAATGTGAGGCCATTGAGTAGGGAAACATAAAATTTAATAACCAGAAACATTCTCTGTTACACATAGTATTGTCTTTGTAATGATGGAAAGAGTAATGTAGAGAAAGGGGATGGAATGAATACCGTTCTTGGCAATGTGCAATTTTTTGTTCCATCTATTAACTTTCTTGAAAAGAAATCTTAGTATAGTACTAGGAGGAAGCTGCACTTGAATGGCACATGTTTGTGTCCTGGTTTCTTTGGACAGTTCTTATTTTCTTGCATTGATTTGCTTGGAGCATTGCACTAGCAGGATGTTTTTCCATATCTATTTTTAATCCAACTTTTTAAGCACTTTTTAGCAGCTTCGCAAATGAAAACAGTGTGCTGTGCATTTTATATGGATATCCTGAACCCTACAACTTTATTCAACCTTTAGTGAGACTTAGCACTTGACCTTGGTGGTTTCTTCTCGCAGCAGAGCAAGAGAGGTGTTGGGCTGGCATCTCCTGGGAGGCGCAGCTCTGGAGCAGTGTCCTTGGCACTGCCAGCGTTGGCACAGGCTTGGGGGGAGTCCCTGAGAGCGCAGCCAGCCAGGATGGGGCAGGGATGGTGCCGTTCCTGCCCTCAGTCAGCTCTGCCCTGCTGCCACGGGAGCCCGTGCCCAGGGGAAGGAAGCTGTGGGAAATGCAGCGCAGCCTGCGGTCCGGGCTGGGCTGTAATCCCTGCTCTGGATTGTTCCCCGGTGCATGGCCCTGTAAGAACTCTGCTTTTTTACCTTCTGAATGCTTCCCTGCCTGATTTTCACGGCTTTCAGAGACTTCTTCCTTACAAGATCACATCTGGTGTGGGCAATTAAATCTGACCTGTCCTGAAGTGGGAAAGTGAATGTTTGCTGTGCTGCTCCTTTCTAGGGACTTCTCCCTGGGCAGTGTCAGCTCTGTGTCACTGAGAGACACTTCCACTCCGGACTCATATTTACTGAATTTATGATGTCTAATTACAAAAAACCAATTTTCTAATGAGAATTCCCATTTCCTAGTCGATTGGAATGCAGAGCAGTAGGACAGAGGAGTGGATGAAGGAACTGTGTTAACAAGGCTGTTGTTTCAAAAGACTGGCTCAGGTTATCAGGGGCTGGAGTGCCAGCGCAGCCTCACTCGTGCAAGTAACCCATAGAAATAGTGACACTCTGCATGTGATGATTCCTTTTAGGATCAAACCCCTACTATTTATTTTCACTTCTAAAAAGTATACATCAGTTTTTCTGACAGTTGTTTTTCTGTTAAATAGTTTATTTAACACAGACAAACAGTTTATTTAAGATAAGTTGATAGCACCAGACTTGGAGTTTGTCCGAGTGCAGTCACTTCTCATATTTGGCTTGGACTACTTACAGTAGAAGCTGAAGGTGGCTGAGATGAGGGAGAGGTGTAGGTTTGTGTCATCTCCCCCTTTAAATATGATCAGTTCAAGGGTCTTAAATGGCTGTTCCTTGTCTTCTGAGTGATACCAGACCTTTTACTTGCCAGTCTTTAGTTTGACTAGGTCAGCTTTTGACTAGGGATTGTAACAAGTACATCAGCCCATTTCATGATGAGAGACCTCTTTTTTGGTGCAAGTTTGGAGCAACTACATTAATAAAACGCTGTTTATTTTTCTTTCCTTATATCTGCAGAATTTTTTTTTCTGATTCTTTAAAGATGGTTTGATTATTATTACCTGGAGTCTATTGAGGAATGGATAGATTGCACATGAACGCTGCATTCCAAGCTTTGTTTTAGAGTTTAGTACCCAGAAGTTTGAAAATTGCAAAGTAAGGACTCAGGCTTAGTATGGTTCCTCTGTATGTATATTAACATAGAATGGTATTTTTCATCTTGCAGGACATGTTTTATGCTATAATCAGAATATTTTAATCAATTACTTTTTGGAAATATCAAGTATATGCAGTGAATAAGAGGATCATTGATTTCTTCCTTTTCTTAAGCACTCTTGGTATAAAACTTTCTATGCCTATGTATTTCTCCTGTGACATTGAAGCAGTGCTGCCTCATCTGACTGATGAGAAAAATCATAATGGTTTTACATTTTTATATGTGCTGCAAGGGGAATATAGAACTTCTTTTCCATCTACCCTTTGTCTTCAAATACACAGCCTGCCTCCCCAGCAAACAAAAGCTGCCTTTTGAGAACCTTGTAATGTAAAGTGTTAAACTTAGACTGTGCCAATCCTGTGAGTAGCTGTTGGGCATTCCAGAAAAGGGTATTTGCATTAATTAAGGTAATTATACTTTAGCTTTTCTCTGCAGTATAATTTTGGAATTTTTACAAGTTTTATTTTATCACAGAATGTTAAGGAGCTGGAATGGACCTTAAAAGTCATTTAGTACCAACCCGTCCTGCCATGTGCAGGGATACTTCTCACTAGACCAGGTTGCTCAAGGTCTTACATTTTGTGTTACAACATTTACCTTTGCCAGGCATCTGTGGCTGTGCCCTTTCAGTGGTATTGTTATTGCTTGTGCCCAACACGTTATGGCTCTCCCACACACTGCTTCCAGCACAAATGAGCTTTGTGACTGGCCTGGTTGGTGCAGAATATTTTTATGATTTGTACACAATCAGGCATCATTGATGATGCCTTTTATGTATAAAGACAACAGGAAGAGAAGCGGTGTGATTAAGAAAAAAGGTGAAAATTACTGATTGCAGGTATGTGTTGACTTCCACTTGAGCCTCCCTGGTTAGTCCAGCAGATTAAAATCCAGGTGTTCCCTGTGTCACATGCCTGTCCCATCCTTGTGTTCCAACCCTTTTTTTGGCACTGAATGGTGAATCAGTTCAGGAAGGTGATCCCTTTTAGGGTTTTAGACTAGTTATCAGCTGAGATAGCTCCTTGTACTGCTCCTGGGTGCGTGTGCTGTTGTAGAGGTTGCAGGACAGATCTGAAAGTAGGATAAGCTTCTGTAGGACCAGGCTTGACCTTGCATTTGTAGCAGCCATGTTTGATACCAGTAAAAATGAATGTATAAATGTGTATGAGGTACCTGTTGATAACTTCAGTGCTGTGCCAGGAGAGCGCTGTCCTGGTAACATTCTGACAGCCTGAAGTGCCCATGGAGGTGTGTGCCAGCCATGCAGAAAAAACTTTGATCTCAAATCATCCCATGCAATTTCCCCAGTACATTCTGTGGGAGTTAAGATGTTTGTTTTAGTTGACAGCCTGAGCTTGCAGAGGCTCCATTTGTCTTTTGCTCAAACACAGTGTGGCTTGGATTTGGGTTGAGCTTAAACAAATTCCAAGGAACTGCCTCTTCATGGTATGTAAAGTTTGTTCCTGAAAATAAAAGGATCACTTGTGGATTACTGAAAGTGTTGCAATTTGAAAAGAGCTGTGATGGGGAGGAGACAACTTTCTTCTTGAAGTGGGGGAAGAGTGTTCAGATCTCTTCTCATTTAGGTCTTTTCATGGTCCTTTAAAAACTTGTGCAGGGGATTTGGTTCACAGTGGACTTCTAACGTTGTCACCAGTGTGATGAAAAGCTGGTGTGAGAGATTACTCAGGAGGGTTGCGCAGTACAGTCCTACGTAAGACTGGTGGGTTTTGTTTGGCCTATTTTTCTTCTCTACATAAATTAAGGTGAAGGTAATACAAAGCAAAATCTGTTTGGAAGGTAATAGGAATGGCAGTGAAGCAAGTTGGATATTTGATGCGTCACAGCTGTTGTCACCGAGCTACTTTTTCTCCTATCTTATTTTTTTTTTTTTTTAATTATACATTGTCTACATTGGTAGTAGCCAGAAGACCTTTCATGAGTCCCAACTCAGAGTTCTCTGCAGAGAAAGGAAAAATCCTTGAATGAACTGTAGTCTAAAAAGTAAACAGATTTGAGCAGGGAAGGTGAAGATACAGTGGGAACAAGAAACAATTTCCTCCTGAGTTAGTTGATACAGCGTCTCGCTCTAAAGTACTTGCTCAGTTTCATGTATGAGTTTTCAGTGGAGCTCCAGGATGGGATGGGAAATAACACTGGAGTTAGAACTCCATGGACCACAGATTTAAGTGTTTGTGGCTCTTAATCTCTATGATGTTTTTCTTTCCCCTCTTGGAACAGAGGAGGTGGTCTGGTGTCAGGGGGTGTTTGTGCCATGTCAGAGAGATTATATGTGTGGAAGTCATCTTTGTCGCCATGTTTGTTGTCCCCTGGCTTGGGAAGCCATCCCACAACCTCCGTCTGTGGTGGTTGTGTGCAGAGGGAGAGAAGGGCAGGAAGTCACGCTCCCATCAGCCTCCTGGAAGTACCTTGTGTCCCCGGCAGTGTTAAACTTGGGGTCTCTTCAAAGGTAATAGGTGCTGTACAGGTGAGTCAGCCTTTTGTGCTAAGGGCCAGGTGCTTGACTTATTTTCAAGCTGGCATGCTAGGGCACACTGGCATTCATCACATTTGTAAACACTCCTCAGAGTTGAGGAAGCCTTTTGTCTTGTAACCGGTTTTCCTTAATGCCCTGGGAGTGACTGGCTTGACGCATTTTCCCCAGGTGGCATCAGCAGCCTGTGAAACACCGGGGAAGCATTTCTGCTCTGTGACCTTTGCAGCAAGGTCATCTTCGGGGAGGACAACCAGGAGCGCGTCTGCACTTTCGGTGCTGTGCCCAAATACGTACACTTTTGACTCCGGAACAGGGAGTGAAAGGCTCCATGTCTTGGACCAGTCCTTTGGGCAGTGCAGCTCTTGTCCTTGCTCTTCTGCTGCATGTGAATTTGGTGGTTGACAAGGACAGGAAGAGAGACCTTTTGGTTTTGGTGGTGGAAAGATTGTTGCTGGTATCAGGAGTGGAACAGAGCAGTTTGTGGTCTGTGGTGCTGAGCTTTATGTCCAGTTTAGGCTCTCACTCTTCTGGATGAGTGTTCAGTTTTCCTTTTAATAATCTAAGTGGTCTAATATTGGTCTGAAAACTAATAATTAGGTTTTTTAGCCTTTGTTTTTGAACAAAGACTGGAGAGTATTTGTCTGTAGCAAAGGACAGGTGAAAAGTGGTTTCCTGGTGAGTTTAGGGTAAGTATGGCCTCTCTGCTGGGACTGCTTGCAGAGGGGAATGTTGGGCTGTCCTGGACCCACACAATGTTGCTAGGGAAAGCAGAAACTCCAGTTATATGGGATTTATCCAGTAAGTAAGTGTTTTCTCAAGTGTCTGTATCTGGGTTTTTTTCTTTCCTCCATTCTGTGTAGTGGGTTTTTTGTTTGCTTTCAGTAGGCCATTGTCTTGAGGGGCCTGGTCTTGCAAACAGTAATGAACAGGCTTCTTGTTCACCGGTGATACCTGTGAGACTGTTCAAGTAAGTGTGTGGAGCTGAATGCAGGACCTCCTTGAAGCCCACCAAATACTGAGGTTTTGTTTCCCCTTCTTCCTTGAGACCTCAGTTCCCAGAGGGCCGTGAAGCCAGTTCACCTCTCCCAGTAGTACCTGACTGAAGGATTAGGCTGCTTTTTTTCTTAGTAAAAAAGACCTGAACGTATTCACATTTTGACATGTTATGTCTGAGAATGTACAAGCTGTGAGCTGGTCTTCAGCCACACATTTTTACTTATTGATGATGAAGTCTTGAGTGTTAACCTGCCTGTTAAGTGGGTATTTTGGGCATGTGAAACGCAACTTAATTGTATATTGTCAAAGCAAAGAACCTCTTTTGACCTGACCATTTAAGGACGGTTTAGCTTCACTTGAATCTGGTTTTGATAAAAGCTGGTGAGCAGCAGTCACATGGGTTTGTCTTTCACTGCTCACTGCTGCGTAGGTGAGGGTATGAGGCAGGTGCTGGTGACAGTTTGAACTGTCAGACTTTGTGCCTGGAGTGACAATTGCTGCCTCTCTAGCAGGACCTAAACATACATTATCTTATTAGTGCATTATGCAATTAACCCGTATTACGTTTAAGCTGCCTCCACGGTGCACGTTCCCACAGTTCTAACAGTTTATCATTTAAAGCCGATGAGAATTTGACTGAGATTTAATTCCACCTGTACAGCCTGGGCAGCAGTGGAGTGTGATTGGATCTGTGTGGTTTAAGTGCAGCTGCCCTGAGAAGTGAGAGTGCTCCAGTCAGTATTGTCAAGGTCTTCAGCTACCAGATAAGAGGGAATGACCAGCAGGAAAAACTCCTTTGTGGGGGAGAGGGTCTTTGTTCCATGGGAGCACTTTCAGATAAAAGGTGAAAATTGATCATCTTGGCATTCACTTGCCTTAAAATCACATAAGGGCTGGTCAGCAAGGAAGTTTCCTTGCAGTGTTTAATGATACTGATTTCTGCAGAAACCCCAGGCTTTCACAGGTGCCTCAGTTCTATCGCTTAGAAGTTCTGCAGACAAGCACTTGCCAGTTCTGGAAGCTGTGATATATATTGCTGTTAAGGTGATATTTTAGGGTGGAGTATTTTTTTTTTTTTGAGTAAGCATCTATGTCTTAAAACCCTCTGAGTCATGTATTCTATTTTTTAATACAAAATGGTTTTAAAGGCTCAGCATGTTGTAGTGGTCGACATAGGGCACTAAGCATAGAGAGCGATGGAAATGCCTCCTGAAATGAGGGAAAAGAATATTATGTCCCTAGGATCACTGAATTAATTTATGCATTTATTTATTTGTAATGACCTGGGCAGCCCTTGTTTGCTAGCTAATTGAGGTATGTTGATGGTTCCAGTTTTGGGGCTGACACCCCCTGCCCCAGTTAACTGAGGGCGGGTGGTGGTGGCAGGGCAGCGGGTAATGGTTGAGCTTCACCTGTACAGACAGGGCAATTCTTCCTCTCTTGGGTTCAGTCATCTCGGGAATGTGGCCTGATCTTTCTGATTTCCACGACCAACCGGAGCATGTTTTTTCACCGGGGAATTTTGTTAAACTGGTTAACTTTGTGCATTGGATTCAGGTCGTGCTGCAGTGCGTGTCACCAAACTCGTTTTACAGGGTTTTCCAAGGAAAACACTCAGTATGGTGTTTTCTGCCCTGAGTAGGCTGTAAATGGCTTTTTCGGTTGAGCTGTAGTTGCTTTTCAGATACCTGAGTTGCACAATGGCACCGTGACTCACAAACCACAGCCTGTGTCCCTGGCTGGATTCTTTTCAGGCTTTAATTGTTGGGTGCAATAGCCAGGGTGCAATCTTCAGTATCTACAAACAACTCCATCTTTTCCTTATCTTTTTCTCCCTTTGTTTTATTTTTACTAGTGAAGCTGGCTTGTGTCCTTTCTGGGAGTAGGGAAGGTGATAATTTTCTGTAACATCCTAATGATTCTTTGAGAAAATGCTGGTAAACTGTGGAACACCTTACACATCTATCGAAAATGTTGAATATGGTTTTATGGGGTGGAAGCAGCATGGATTGCCCTTAAGATAATAGTTGAAAGTTAAGGAAGTAGCTGAAGTTCACAGGGATCTGTGAGCTTTAGAGAAATTAACAAAAATGTGTTATAAATAGCAGAAATATGAAATAGCATCATCAAATGATGAGAGTAGATAATTCAGTCTGGTATTTCCTTAGAGATTCATTTTTAGGTGGAGAGATTTAAATATTTTGCACACATGCAGCTTGCTTTGGTCAAGAAAGTTAAAGGCGGTCAGTGTTATGTGGGCACCTCAAAATGCCAGGAATTGGAGGGGTCATTGCTTTCTGAAAAACTGATCCTTTGCTTTTTTGTTTCTTCACTGGATCTCCCAATTGCAGGTCATCGTTTGCTAGTGGCTGTTGCTTTCTGGAAGGATCTGTAGAATCACAAAATCACATGTAAAGTAGATGTGTTGATTTTTAATTTCTATTTTTTCAGTGGTTGGTTGTGAAAAAATCCTTTTCATTATTGTGTACAAGCTTACAATTCGATTGAGAGTAGGAGCATATAAGAAGCATAAAATTCGGTGTTTCAAACTTCCTAGAGTTGTGTGCTCAAGGGTGTTCTCCCTTGATTTGTTTTAATTTGACTGCTTTAGTGGCACTAGATAATATCAAGCATTTATTGTGTGTGATTTATATGGATAGGGAAAATACTATTCACTGTTTCTCAGGCCTGGAACAATGTTCTTTACACATGGCCTTTAATACAGTTGTGAGCCTCAATAAATGCTGCTTTTGAATACGTGCACAAATCCCGTATAATTATGGAGCAGCGTGTTTATTGTGAGAGAACCTGCAGCGTTGTGGAACGCTCCTCAGCTGATGTTTGGATAAAACAGATCAGCTCAAATGTTGTCTGGAACTGATCATCTGAATCTTGGGCCAGATTTCCTTTTCCTGACATGTTTTCAATGGCTCTTTAATGAATTAGTTAATCAGGGCTGGTAGTGGGCTGTGGTGGCACACAGCATATGGATGTAGCCCTAGATATTACTGGGGTTTGGTTGGCTGCGTGATATTTCCAGCTGAAGTAGTGAATGGAAATGGAGAACTCCTTCTTTCCCGTTAACATTACACAGAGATAGGAATGAACAAAAATATTCTGCGAAATGAGTAAGATAGACCAGTCCCAGAGAGGGTGGCAGGTGGGGTTTGTGCGAAAACAGACATTCAAAAATACTCTTGCAGGCTATTTCCACACTTAAAACCGAGCCACACACCAAACCCCAACAGTCTGTACTCTGAGTTTGCTGTGCATGGGAAAAATTTCACATAATGAAGAACAGATTTGTGGATATTTATCTGACTTGGGATCATTTGACAACAATTTGATCATGATCATCTCAGCAGTGTGGGGAGGCAGCTGTGTCCTCCTCCCTCTTGTCCCAGCGCCGGCATCCGCTGCTGAGTAACTTCACCGGGGTGTTCTGCTTTGTGTGGTTTGTGGCAGAATGGCTGCTCAGATAAATACTAACAAGAACAGAATGTATTTTGTTAAAACTTCTTTGCTTTTGCCTTTTTGATCCTCCATTAATACAAGCTGTCTCGCTTCTTGCTGCCTCTGTGCAACTGATTCTCCTCGTTGCTTTTCCCACTAACGAACACCAAAGAAATGAATATGCATCACAGATTTTCATCGCGCTAAAATTCTTGGAAATGTGCCGCAACTTGAAGTTCACGGCTTGTGTTCCGTCTTTGCTATGGTGAGTAATGTGTTTGCTCACTTCGTCCTTTGTGTTTGATAACCTGTGAAGCTCCCTCCAGCTTCACTGGAGTAGGGCTGGGTTTTTATTCCCTACAATCTGTAGGAAATGGTTGAGATGCCAGCATAGCTAATGAAGGTCTGACATGTCCTCATTTTTAATAACTGAAAGTAGTTGCATTGACTATGACCTTACGATTTAGCTTCAAAAAGTTTGCATGACATTTGCTAAAAATGCACTAGAATAGCAGTTGCCATTTATTTTTGAGCTTGAGGAAAAAACCCCATTTTTTGGGAATGATTGAATTTAAAATGCAAAAAAATGTTTCCTACCATGCTTTAAGTAGGTCAGGATTTCTGCCACCCTTAGAAAGGAAACTGAAATCTGACCTGCTCAATCACCAGGGTGGGGTGGGAGAAGGAGGTTTTGATGTGTTTTTCCTTTTTTTTTTTCTTCTTTAAATAAGTCAAAATACACTTGTTTTTTGAGATTTGTTTCACTGGCCACGTGCTGTATATTGTAGGGTATTTCAAGACATCCTTTAAATATTTATCATGCTGTGTCCCACCAAGAATGTAATCTTAAGGTCTCCACTGTTTATGAAGCACAGTCTATATTTTATCTCATGCTGAGAAAAGATGTGATAATGGTTGTTCGGGGATTATGTGAAAATGAAGTGAGGAATGACCCTTAAAAATTGGTAGGAAGTGGGAGATTCCCAAATGAGAGCGGGGAGGCGGGGAAACGGAATTGCTACTGTGGGGTTTTGCTAACGAATCTCATCTTTGCACTTATAATGGGGAAAATTAAGACTGGAAAGAGAAAGGAGCATTTAAAGAGAGTGCAATAAAAATGTGTTGGGTTGCAGGAATGAAAGCTACAGCTGTAACTCTGTGAACTTTGTCAGTGCCGCAGTGCCAGGGAGTGCAGGCACAGAGCCTGGGAAGGTGCCTGTGATGCTAAAAATCAAAAGTGCTGGAAAGCGATCTGATGTAAATGAGCTTCAGGCACAAATTAGCACAACCACTCTTAAATAAGTGACTTTTTGCAACAGGAAATGCTTTACTTGGTTTTGGGTTCGTTCTTTACATCTTAACTTTCTTTAGCTTAAAATAAAGTAGATTTGTCAGAACATTTATTTTTAAAACATACTTGCCTAGGCTTATTTCTTGAAGGATTAAGTCTGAATTTGGATGAAATATGGCAATAAAGTGTTCTAACATTACATTTTTTTGTTTTTCTTTCTTCTGTTGAGATTTTCTGCAACTTAATGTTCAGATTAATTTAGGCTCTGCTCTGTAAGGTATTAAAAGACTGCATAGACATCATTCTTCCTTCTCTGATGTCCAGCTATTCAAACTGCGATAGTAAAGCCAACAGAGATTTAGCAAGTCATTCTAAATGGTGCTTTAGGGCAGGGAATAAGTAATGCCCCAATCAATTGAAATTTCAGTAAGGAACTGGGATATGATGTAAAATTACCTACATTAGTCTAGAAAACCCGTGTGATCTCAGCAGCAGAAATACTACTGAGTCCTCAGCATTCCGAGGCTCCTGGTGCTTTTGGTCTGTCTCACTGGAAAGGCAGCAGACTTGAAAAGCACTTTGTTCCCAGAGGCTGGACTGGACTGGAGAGGAGGGAGTGATGATCTCTTGAGTCGTGACCACCACCTTTTGCTGTAGAAAGTTCTTTTTCATGTTGGTAGAGAATATATCTCCATATTAAATTGTGTGTTTTCTCTGAAGTGAGACAAGCTGAGGATTCTTACTCTGGTTTTCTTCTGTGTCTTGTATCAGCTATCGGACAAGCAGAGTGGTGTGACCTTACCTTCTCTCTTTTTCCACGTTGTAAAAACATTGATCCAAGTTAGTCAAGTTTGTGTCTCAGACATATATGTATTATGGTTTATGCCAGATAAGATGAATTAATTGCTTTTTGATAGAAGAGTAGTAATCTGTGTTTAATTTGGGAAGACTGCTTTAGACTGATGGCTAAGAGTGATTTCTGTTATGAGCAGAAAGAGCAGATGACTGAATACTGAAAAAAAAATTAAAGGAAGACAAGCATAGCCCAGATGTTCTAAGATGCACGTAGTTTTAGCTTTTCTCTCTCCTTTTTTATTTTTCTTTGTAAGCTATTGTTGTTTCAGGGTTTCAGTCGTTAGAGCACATAACCAGGACCATAGTTAAGACTGGAGACTTCTTTACCAAATCTAGTTACCTGTTGAAGACAATCAGTTCATCAAATCCTCCCTGTAAACTTAAAAAAACTTTTTAAAACTAAATAATATTGATTTTTTTTAAACTACTTTTTTTGTCCTGTTACTCCTGTTGATTCTGATTTCAGACCCCCCATCACTGTGACTGGTGAGAAGTACAGTTTCCAGTATAAAGTTTTACTCTATTGATTGGACTTGTTACAGTTCCTGTAATTTTTTCTGCTGTTTTTCCTGGAAAGCCAATCTTCCTAATCTTGTGGTCATCTAGTCATCTTTTTGTTCATTTATGGGATGAGCTCATCTGTTTGGAGTGTGATTGACCAGAACCACACTGGTCACTTCAGGTTTAACCTCACATCCTGCTGGTAACTCTTTCAAACACCAGCAGCTCTTGTGCTGCTCCTTGGGTTCCGTGTGCCTTTTCCTGGCTGCACCACAGGGCAGGGGACCCCGAGGTGCAGTTTGATTGGTACAGGGCTGTCACCTTCTCTGCTTGATGCTCTTTAAGTGATGGGCTCCCAGTGGCTTTGTGACTTGTTTCAAATGCATGAATTCATTTTTGTCAGTTGTGTTGCCTTCTGTTTCTATTGAGGAAGGACTTGGCTGTAAAGTAATCTTGTGTGCTTTGTGTAAAACATTCTGAAATAATTTATCATATTCTTTTGGCTGTCTTATTTTTAGCAATTCTGAAAAGTAGTATTTACCCTCAGTCTACTACCCCACGTGTTATTGCATTGCTCGTGTTTTACCTGTTCATTGGCTCAGCTTTTCAGAGGTGTGTACATCAAGCAACTTGTAGGGTACCCTGAAATAACGGTGGACACTTTTTGGGTCTCTTTTCTCTCCTTGTACTTTTGGATCGAGATAAACTAGTTGGGTATGCTTCAAGAGCTTTGGAAGAGGAAAGGAGAAATTTTAATAAACAGTATTAGGTGCTGTTTATTCAGAGATGGGGAAGAGAAGAACAGCTTTTTATGCTGTCCCAGCCAGTGGATCTGTCTGGCATCTTAGTTCAGGGATCTTGTTTAAATTGTAACTTGCCTGTGTGGTGCACCCAATGGGAGAGTTTATTTGGCTGAAAAATAACCCAAAAAATTACTGTGTGGCTGCACAAACGTTATCCTGGCCTGTGGGAGAGCTCAGCAGGGGAAGGACAGTGCACAGCAGTGCAGGTTACAGCAGCTTCTCTGGCTTTAGTGCTGACTTAACACGTAGGGATACACTTTTAATGTTCCCAAGCTGAATATATAAACTCAGGGTTGTTGGGACTTTTGCTGTTTATCAGAATGGCAGATGATGTCTTAACCTTTGGGTTTGGCTATTCATTTGTAATTACATGAAAAGAAACAGTTGATTTTATTGTATCATAAACCAAGATTTATGCAGGAGCTCCCGCTTGGTCATGGCGACTTGTTCTTTCAGTCTTTTCAAACCAAGCAAGCTTAGTGGTGGGGAGGAGACCACTTTGTTACACTTTGTTTTTTGAGCACTGATAGGGGTTTCAGAGCTATCCAGGACGTGGATGATGCAGTTATGGCTCCACCAGGCTGTCTTTAGCTGTTTTCAGTCATGTGTACATACACCCACACTGTCTCTGTATTTCAATAGCTTGAGGAAACTGGGCTGTGTACTTTCCATGCTTCGAGTCAAACACAAGTCTCTGCTCTTGGCAGGAGTTTGGCTTGGTTCCTCCCAATGGCTGGGAGAGATGAGCCAACATTCGGAGATCACTCAACAGTATGTTTGCAAAAGATGGCTCAAGATTTTGATTTTTTAGAGACTTTTGAAGCCTTGCATGTTTCCCTTTGGAACCCCAAACCACTCTCGTTTTTTGGAAAGCCTTGGTTGTATGTCTGGCTCTCTGACAGATGTGTCTTATCAACTTTATCTTCTTACTCTGAGATTAGACATGAAATATGGGAGTGTCTTGTGACAAGCCTTCAGTAATGTGGTCAGGATATCCCATCATACCACAAATACCTTTTAATGTTTTTCCCCTTTTACTGTAAAGCCACATTTCCTTGTCTTGTTCCCACATGCTGTTGTTGCACTGTAAAGTGCATTGAAAGTACAGGACAAAGTAGAAGTCTTATTTTGGATCAAGTAAAAGATTTCTTGTGGCTATTTTGGGTCCCCCAAGTGTTTATTTTTTGTTGTCTATGTTTTAGTTCTTTTCCATGTGATTCCTGGCTTATGCAGGTGTTTGGTGTGATGCAGTAAGTGAATGCTTAGAGCACCCGAGATGGTAGGACCTGTGAGCTCCAGGGGCAGTTCAGCCCACACCGTGGTGCAGGACTTGCTCATGAAGTAAGGAGTGGATATGGAGGGAGAAGGGAGCACATATCTTGTGTGGAGTCTGGTGTGAGATCTCAAACTTGTTAATGATAAATATGTTTGTCTTGTGAGACAATGGGTGACTTCGAGCTGGATTGTGTCTAAAAAAGTGCAGTTTCTGCAATTTAGACACGGAAAATTTCATAATTGTGACTTAAGTTCAGGTATGCTGTGGGCAGCTGTTGATCCTGACAATTACTTAATTTGATATTTGCTGAGAACTCTGAAAACTTGCAAAGTTCTCACTGAAGGAGAATAAAGCATAATAAAAAAGGTTATTGACACAGTTGAATTATTATTTTAGTGCATGTTTGCCCAGTAGACCATAATGGATTTGGAGTAGTTGTTCTGGTACACTGACTAAATTCTGGGTCGGTTTTGGTGTGCCCAGTCATTGTGAAAGCACTTATTTCTCAATGCCACACAGCTGCTCTTGAAGTGTCAAGAATTGGCCTGTCAAGTACTGGCCTGTTGTTTGACCAAACTGGCAGAATGGTGCTGTAAGACATGTTTTTATGATTGTGTTCTTAATTGTCTAGGCAGCACTATGTCAGAAAGAACCACTTTTATTTAAATCCCCATACAAATATTTTGTCTATGCTATCCAGAGTTAATAACAAAAGCTTTTTTAATTTTTTTTTCCTTAGGGGAAAAAGAAAGGCTCATCTGTACTGGATAAAAGTGGTTTAAGTTTTAGCTTGCTGCAAACCCTCGTCAGGTCCAAGCCCCTTGAAATGGTTTTGTAGTAGAGATGTTGAAACACAATGGGTGGTGGAAATGTTTGTTTATTATTAATTGATTCATTATGTCTTTTTCTTTTGAAATGCCAGTCAGTCAAGGCTGTTGTTCAGCCTCTACCTGGTCTGCTTTCTTTCTGGTGCAGTTGAGATGAACTGGTCCGTATAACTGTGGCTGAGTGTCTCCTAAATTTTCGAGATGTCTGGGCTCATTTAACCTCCTCCTTTCTGCAGTACGGAGCAGAACTTGTCTGACAAAACAAAAATGAAACAGAAGTGGTGTGCGTGCATCCTTTTCCCAAAAGATATAAATAGTCCAGGAGGAGGATTGTGTTCTCAGCAGCTTGGCAGATGACGCTGAGAACTGACATAACACAGATATAGGCACAGCACCGGAGTCTCTTTTTGGTTTTGCTTTGTTGCTTCAGGGAGGGGCTTCAGATCAGCTCTCTGGAGTCTTGATACTTCTGAAAAAAAATGAAACCTTAGCAAAGCAATCTCTGAGATTTTATGTCACAGCGCGTGTAACTGGGCTGAAGAGAGGGGAGCAGCAGGCAACTGCAGATAGCTTATCAACAATGCTTAAAACCCCCAAATCCTCATCTGAATTGAGCACTTTTCATCTGAATCTGACAGAGTTGTGGTTCCTGCCTGAAAGCTGTGTCCTATTGCCATGACAAGCTGTAGGCTCTGCGTGGCATGTGGGCTGCCTGTGAGACCTGTTTATTTACTCGGTGAAGACAAGACCCATTGTGGGGTTTTTGGCCAAATAAGGTTTTGAGAGCATTCTGAAGTTGTCTCCTTACAAGGTGAGAACAACAAAATCTCCATTGGAAGAACTTCTCAGAATCTGAACAGGAATGAGAGAGAGAAATTGGTATCACCTTCTCCCAACTCCCTCTTGTATTTGGCAGTCAGGGAAGAGGTGGCCCAAAACACACAGGCAGCAGCTACTGCGAGTACTTGAATAAGGATTTGTGGATTCCTGAAGCTGAGGTGTGAAAAGGAAAGAAGTGATTTTTATCCCTAACTCCCTACTGATCTCTTAAACTCCTTTATTCTGAGGCTCTCAGAAGCACTTGATGCCACTGGAGTCACGCTTCTCTTTCCTCTGCTTTTGGTCCCTATCCTGTAACATGGGAAGAAACAACTCTAGCTCGGTGCTTTTGACACTTTTGGATCACAGAGGTCACGGTTGCTGCAGGCTCCAGGAAGAACCTGCCTGCTAGGCTGTGGCTATGAGTCCATCAGCCCAGAAAATAAAGCTGCAGTGGCCAACTGCAAATAGTTGATGAGCTCTTGGCTATGTAGCAGAAACCACTGTGGCTTGTTAAATGTACTGAAGGTTGTGAAATAAACAGGTTTAACAGCTGCTCCCTCCAAATTGGGCTGTTCTTGTCTCAGTTCAAAAATCACTGCTTGAGAACATCAAACTGTCTAACCCAAGCTAAGCAAGAAGCCTGGGAATGTTTCTAGAAGCATCTTTGATTTAAAAATCTAGATATCATTCTGTAAGCTCTCTCATGTGTGTGTTTTCTGTTTTTTAATATGCTCTCCCCATAAATCAAGTCATTCCATTTCTGTAAGTAAATTTCCCTCTGACATCACAATTGAGGAACAAGTGAAAACACATCATTTTTGCTGATTCTTTCCACTCCTCTTGTTTGAGGTTCAGGTCTTGGCTATGTATTGAAGACTGTCTTATTATTTTTTAATGGAAACTGTTTTTTCCATAGGTGGGAGGATAATTTGTTTTGTGAGTTACTTCAAATAAGAGAAGCATCTTGGTTATAAAAGCTGAAGAAAGAGGGGCTTAGAAATTCTAAGTATTTGATACTAAAAATAGGCTTTGTAAAGAAGGGTAGTAACTCATTCTGTAATACTCCCAGTCAACAGCAAAAACCATAAAGATTTTTTTTCCTGAAATGATTAATGGCTGCATATCTGAAGTCCTGCAAATTTTTGTAATGCTCAGCAGAATCTAAAATTTTGAGAGAATACCTTTTGCTCCTGCTGGTGAAAATAGCTGTTCCTTTAATCTGTTTTGTTTGCACCCTTGCCAGCCAAGCTAAAAAAGTGAGCAGCACGATCAAGCTGTGCTGATGTTGTGAGCCATTTTCATCCTTCGGTGTCCCAGAGGGTTGGTTCCTTCTCTGCCATCATCCCTGCATGAGGTGAATGTCTGCCTGTGTGGGGAATGCAGGACTGGGCACAAACCTTGTACCCTTTGAAGACACTCTGTCCAAAACAAACAGTTCCCAGTGAGTGTAATTTAGTTGATAAATATCTTCACAGTTTTCTGGGGAGGAACCTCTGCTTGTTTTCTGCAATGTGCCAAAAGCATTTTTAGTATGGTCCTGACGTCCTTGAGTATGAGGGCCTGTAGTGCTGCTTGTGCATCGATGGTGCCAAAGCATGTAGACGCTTTATTGTTTGCTTTCCTCAAAAATCTCGTGTTGTTCTGGACTGCTTAGAGACTGGGCCTTTTGTTTAATATTTCATGGGATGAAAGAAGACAGATCAAAGCAGTAACCATGAAATGAAAATGAGCATTTTAATGTTCATTAGTGTCGAAGACTGGGGGACTTTATTGTTCTTGTTTGCCATTACTGATAGCTGTCCCCGTTGTATGTCCATGTGTAAGTCCTTGGGCATTTTCTCCTGGTATCTTCATCCTGATTACCTGTTCTCAGGATACAAACTCAAATCCCAAAGGTAATGGAATGTTTTAGTGAGTGGGTGAAGTAGAATACAGATTGCAGAGGCTGTGCAGCCTCAGTGTGAAGAGGAGAATCAGCAACATCACACCCTGAGTGTTTGTTCAGATCTCATGTGAAGCTGTTGTCTTCAGACAAACTCAGTATTGAACAAAGGTATGGATGTGGTTTTTTTTGAAGTATGGCTATTTCTCATCATTAGTTTATGTATGTAGCATATATGCATGCATAATACACATGCAAATGAAAAATTGCCTATTTCAGGCTCCTAATTTAAGAAAACTCAGGGCCATCTGTTTTGGCTCTGATTTGGAGGTGAGTTAAGCAGGTGTTCTGGTGCTTTGCTTTTGGGGAAAGCCAGGTATGATGTGTTGGCCAATGAAACATGACCAGAATGACGTCCTGCTTCCATAGTCTTTACACTAAGGCCAGCAGGGAAGTTGGGCTTGGAAAGAAGTGGAAGGATCTCCTGAACTGGTGTGGTCTGTGTGCCATGAGGAGCTCTCTAAAACCAGCTGTGGTGTTGGGGTGTCCCTCTGTGTTATTGGAGGAGTTGGGTACCTGTGGTGAAGTCACAAACTGCTGCATATCTTTAATAACTAACTAAATAATTAATATGAAAAAAAAGTATTTTTAAATTTTACAGTGCAAGGTAATTTTTTTTCAAGCCACATTTTGAAATCTTTATTTCAAGACATGAGAGAATTCATTAAACCCACCTTTATAGCAGTCTGCCTTCCTGGTGATGACATGTGCTCTGATGCTAGTGATCTGCAGTGAAACCAAAGGGAATTCCTTTGAGCAGGCTTTGGGAAATGACATTTTTCCTTCCTCAAGAATCAGATGGAAATGTGTGACCAAACATTGCCATTGGTGGCAGAGTGGCTGCCGTGTGTGGGGGCAAGGATGGCAGATCTGCTCGGAAGGAAGCTTGGGATCTGAGTGAATGGAATCTGTCCGGAGATGGGAGAGGAGGCAGGATGTGGACAGAGTCCAGGTCTGCCCTTGACTTGTCCCATACAGCCCCCTCTGAATTCAGAAGGAATTATCTCCAAATAAATATAAGGGTGGATGTGCATGAGTGAGTGAGAATGCGATCACCTGATGTGGGATTCCCATAGTGAGGTGTTGACTCATCTTTGCATGTATGGAAAGCTGTTTTGCAGCCTTAGAAACAGCGGTTTCAGTTTGGGAAGGCATTGAAGCACTTGTATGAAGTGCTTTTCCAAGGAGGGATTTTTTCCATAGTCAAGTCCTGTGCAAACTTGAAATGTCTTTGATTTAAGGAAGGGGGGAGTGAAGTAGTTTCAGGTGCTGCTGTCTGTGAATAATACCCTGCCCATGGAGCCCCTGTTCTGTTGGTCCTTAGGCAATACCATGATAAAAACAATGCAAACACCTGCACTTGGATCCACCTGCTGAGTCCTGTCGCCTTGCACTCCCTACTCTGTAACTCGGGCAAAAGGAGGCAGCGACTTTTCTGTGCTTTGGCTGCGGTGTCGGGAGAGACACAAACAGCCTGGGCTGCCAAGGGGAAGGAGGCAGTGAAGCTGTCCTTGCGTGGGGCTCCTGCAGGCGCGGACAGGTTGGGGGAAGAAGGAGAAAACCTTCCCTGCCTTGCCTGCTCTCGTGCATTTGCTATTGCTTCTCCTCTGGTGGGGGCCTAAATTGCATTCAGTATGTACATTATGCTAATTTCTAATTATTTTCTTGCATCCATGTTCCAGCAACTTTTGAATTTCAGGCTTAGTGCACTAATAAAGTTTGATCTTTCCCTACCCAGATAATTTGTATTTATAAATACACTTTGTTTTCTAACTGGAGGAATTTTGGAGCAGGAAAACATCCAAATAAATTCAAGGTTTGGTCTTTAACATTGGCAGCTGCTCTGCAAGATGCAGGCTGAAGCTGTAGTTCTCCATGTGTTAACAACAACAACAAAAAATTGCCCCCTTTTTTTTATAAAATTGTGAGATACAATTGTGTTTGTTTTGCACTTTCTAATCTTGAAAACAGAAACTGGGTGAAACTGGTTGGCTCTCCTCATCTCTGCCTCTGTAAGGACTGGAACCAGCTCAGCTGGGGGTAGGTCAGCAGTGTGAAAGTTTTGTTTCAGATCTTTCTCAACCATGTCAGTGTTGTTTCTCTTAACTTGTTTAGCTTTTGTGCTGGGTTGGTGAAGGTAAAACGCGGCTTGGCCTTAATGTACAACTGTTTTGGCTTCAATATAGCAAAGCTATAAATAGGCACCCCTTTGCCTCCCCAGCAGCAGGAAATGACTGCAGCAGGTGTTGTCCTCTGCTAGAAATTTGCACATTATTACTACCCAAGTACTTTTTTCTTAAAATCAGCTTTCTTGTTACGTGCTCTTCCTTCATAAAATGCCAACTGACAGGTCAGCAAGTATCTTGTTAAAATCTGAAGTCCTCAGCAAGTCAAAAGAAATAAAAGCAGAAAGGTATTTTTGGTTTATTTATGTGCAACCTCTGTGTAAAGTTTATTTTATGTGCAATTTAAAATGTATTACCAGAAGGCACGGGAGAGCTGCATAAAGCTGGTTGCTGACTGGAACGGTATTTTGATTCTTTTAGCTTTGCTGGGCTGGAGTTTAGCTCAGGGTTGTTGTAGCAGTCTGTCTGTGATAGGACTGGCAGATGCTTGGAAGTCTGCAGGCAAGATTTGTATCCATGCTTGGACGGAATTCTCCTTGCACTGGGACATCAGAAAGATAAACAGGTTGTTTTGTGCACCGGGGTGGTACCTAGAGTAAATGAGGATACTGCAGTCTGGTCCAAAATGAGTTTGCTGGTGTCAATAAAGCAGCTTCCCCTTGGTACAGACCCCAGGTTTTTTTGGATTAACGTTTGGTCCCAGCAAAGATCCGGAGTGGTTGGGGCAGGGAGAATCCAGGTTTGTGCTGCTGAGGCTCTTCTGTTCTGAGCCCTGGCCTCCTGCTACGGGTGGGTGCTGCAGAAATACTGAAATCCAGGTGAGATGTGCTGTGCAAACAGCAAAAGAGGGGGACAGTCCCATGTTTCAGCTCCTGTTTGACATCTGTGTGCCTTTGCACCCCTTCCTTTCTCCCACAGGTGCGAGAGCTGTGTGGAGCTGCTGTTTGTGAGAGGGGCTGGGAACTGCCACGAGTGCGACACCCCCCTGAGGAAGAGCAACTTCAGGGTGCAGCTCTTTGAGGATCCTGCTGTCGACAAGGAAGTGGAAATCCGGAAGAAAGTGCTGAAAATGTGAGCGTCACCATTTAAAAGAACCCAAAACGGATGTATTTCATAGTTCTTAATTTAAAAGAAATTGACTTACTTGGTAGTACGGAGGAGATTTTTCTTTTTTTTTTTTTTAGAGTGGCAAACCATAAAACTTGACTCCATTTATCATGGAGGGATTTCAGAGAGTCTGATTTTGTGCAACAATTGAGAGCTGAATTCTCAATTTAGCCTTGAGGGATTCCTGTTTAACATTAGAAAATATTGGGTGCTTCTTCGTAGCCTTCTTTGGCAAAGACTTGGCTCCTAAGTGGAGATTATTTGATATTGTAGGGGTGAACATGGCAGTAGAGAAAGAAAGAGGACCTTGATTGTTTTGTTCCCTGGGGACCTGTTTTGAGAGTTGAAGGCCAGTTCCCTTCAAAATCAAAATGGGCAAAAGAGAGTTCACATTGTATTTTGCTTCACACAGCAATTGTTAGTGGAAATGGTTCCTTACAAGCCTGGTGTTACCAGTCTGTCATGCAGATTTGAAAGCTCTTGGAATTGAGATAAATGAGGTCTAAAATTGCAACTCGCTCCTTGTGGCCAAGAAACAGCATTTTATAAGGAAAATAAGCGAGCCAGTTGGTGTTTTGATAGAAGAAAATCTGATAAATGTAACAACCCAGAGAGAATTGCGTGTGCATAAGTGAACTTACAGGTAAATTATAAACTTGTCAGCCTTTATCTAAGATTTGGTACAATAGTAAATGAATCATACGGTGTTGCTGAGATGTGGGGAAACTGTGTCACTGAATACCAAGATGCTGATGTGGAAAGCAGTAATAATTTTGATGTTATTAAAGTCTGCTAAACTTAACAGAAATCAAATTGGAATAAGTCAACTGAGTTCATTAAACATGGAATAAATTTGAGTTAGAAGAGAAAACAGTGGAAAATACTTGCCCGCTTGGGTTTGCCAGATTAGTTTTTAGGAGGCAGAAAAGATGCTCCCAAATTGCAATTTGGGGTTAGATTTTTATATTCCTGGGTGTCACAGTCCACAGATCAGGCAGAGTCTCAGCTTTATATTTTCTTGGGAAGAAAGTCTGCATGTCTTGACTTTCAAAGTCTGTTCATGTTCTAAGCCAGTTGTCCCTTCATCTTTTTACTTTCCCCAGCTCTGAAGAGGTGAATGTGAGTCCTGGAATGGTCTATTGATATGAAATGAGATAATTGTGTAGCATTTTCAGTTTGCTGCTGACATGTGCTTTCTGTTGTTGGCACAAAGCCAAACTCCCTTTCCCGATAGTTCTAGAAAAGCTTTTTTTCTGTGGGTGTTGCTGTTGTCTCTGCCTTTGTCAGGAGGCTGGCTGGGAGTTACTCTGTCTTGGCTTCTGTGCTCATGTTTACCTGTAACCCTGGAAAAGGAATTGGCAAACAAAAGGCAAAGATAGCACCGATTTCTTCCAGGCTGCCTCCTTTCCTTTGGAACAGGCACTCCTGTCTCCCATTAAAGGTTCTGGTCAGTTTGGGAGTCACAAAGCACACGGCTGATAAAACTAGATCAATGCTTAATCAGCTTGCAGCAAAAGCCTTGTTGAATGGAAATTGCATCTTTCTGTATAATATAAATACTTCTTTCTCTTCTCTCAAAGATACAATAAAAGAGAGGAAGATTTTCCCACTCTAGATGAATATAATGATTTCTTGGAAGAAATAGAAGAAATTGGTAAGTCTTAATGCTTGCATTTTTGATGTGCTGTGCTTGTGAGACCATAGGCTTTTATCTTGTGACTCAGCTGCCTATGAGAATGTCTAAGTTCAGTTTCTGTAATATGATTTATCATAGCATCAGATGTTTATCTAATTACTCTTTTTCTGGATTTTAATCATATTTTTCTGAACTGTAGGATATTGTTAAGTAAAACATTTTATCTGCCAGAGGAAAAAAACACAATCCAAAGAGGAAGCAGTGCTTTACAGCTGGAAAAGAAAGGCTTGCAGGGGACTGTCAATGCTGCACTGGCGAAGATTAAACAAAGGGAGGAGAAATTGAAATTTTCATTATATGCCTCCATTAGCTTTATCTACCATGACAGAAGCCATATGGTGTCTTTCATCGTTTTTGCTTCTGCAAGTACAGTAGTTGAAGCTGCTTTGAAGCTGATGACCTTACATACCACTGTGGTAGCATTTTGTGTTGCTGTGCAGAAGGAGAAGGTTTAGGAACAGACGTTGATTTCTTTCTCTTTGGATTAGCTGAAGCAGAACTTTGCCCTTTGGGGAAAGGGACAATGTTATCAACAGAGTTTATTTTCTTCTTAGTTAGGGTGACTTGTGATTTATGGTGGAGTGATGGGTTTTGCTTAGAAAAACAAGGATGTGTTCAAAGGAGTGACTCCTAAATGGCTTGTTCTTGGTTTTTATGAGCTTCTGAGGCTTTTCTTTTTTTTGACCTGGAGGAAGAAGAGGTGACTTAGAGCATGCAGGAGGGGCAGTGCATGTGATTTGAAGGAAACCATGGAGATGCCACTTTTCCTTCAATTCTCCAAGGAGCCCTTGCTCCTTTTTGCACTGTGGTGTTTTGTAGAAATGTATCCAACACACTTAGTGCTGTGAGCAATGTATCGTGTTTTTATTGGCATCAGGAGGCTGAGGCTGGGAAGCCAAATCGCGTGGCTGGGAAACACCAGTCACACTCACATGGCTCCAAATATCTGGAGGAGATGATGTGGGTGTAGCTTTGTTTGTATATTTTTTAAATGGTATGGGGGAAGGAAAGAATGAACAGAAAGAATGGCCGGGATCCTGGAAGAATCTGTGTGCTCATGGAAAGCAAAGCTGCTCTTATTTATGTAGCATTAAATACAGTTTCCCACTTAACTGCTGTTGCAAGGCCTTTTCAACATCTGTAACAAAGGAGTTGAAGTTTGCCTGAAATTGTCTGAAGCTCATGAATTTGTGCAGGATGTTATGATTCCACAGCTCTTGGGATTAGGTGGTTACATTGCAAATGGTTCCAAAGCCTGGACTGGGAACTTGGTTTAGAAGCAGCTGAAACCTGGCTGGTCTTGGTAACCTCGTGAAAATGAGTGAATTGGCCAATAACTCTTTTGGCCCTGCAAATGCATAATGAAGAGGTTTGACAGAGCCTTTAGGAACTGGAGTTAGTTATCTGAAAGGGACACCTAAAATAGTAGCAGGAATTGAAAGTCGAACTGCATCCCAGTGCCTTCATGTAGCAGCTGGGGTGAGAAGAAAGAATAGATGCAGTCGGAAGACACTTAATTTTCACTGTCAGTGCATTCGTTTATGATCTACCAACTCTAGACAGATCCCAGAAGGCAGGTTAGATTCAACACCACCACTTCAGGCAAGAGTTCAAGCCCTGTTCTCTCTCCCTGGTGGCAAAAGCCCATTGCACATTTCTCTCCAAACTCATCCCTGCTGTGGTCCTGGGCAGAATTCCCACCTGGCAGTTACCTGGTGTGGCTTTTCCCAGTGCATGTTGTGAATGGTGTGACTGAACAATGTGTTAAAAGTCATTGCCTCCGTATGATAATTTCATATTTTACTGCTCAGAGGAGTTATTTAATTTTTGTGTGAATTCGCTTGCTCTTGTGGAAAACTGGGCTGCAGGATGGAAAAGAAAGGATGTGCAGGGCAGTTTTGCCTTGTGGAGCCAACACTCAGCAGGTTGGCAGTAGCTGGTGGTGGTTCAAGCTGCCACATTGGGAAAGTAGAGAGACAGAGAACTGGATTTCCCCTCTCTCCCCCTGCCCCAAACTTTCAGTTTTTCTGTGAGAGGGTCAAAGTGCAGCTTCACCTTTTTTTCCTCTTTGCTAGAAGGTTCTGTTTCTGGAATTGTTGTGGGGGCTTAAATGAAGTAGGTGCTTAGCCGAGACAAAATGTAAACATCCTGTATAGGTATACTTCATATGACCCTGGCACAATTTTGATAGGTTTTCCAAATATTCCAGGTGGGTCAGCTCCAAAACTTGCCATGGAATGAGACAGAGCAGTTGCTGACCTCACTTGAAACACATTTTCCTCCTTTGTATCAGCTGTTTTATACCTACACACTTTTTCTATTGAAATTGAAGAGTTGGGTGGTGCAGCAGCAGCGTGTGTGTGTGGGAAGGTCAAACAAACATTCGGGTAGTCACCTTTTAAGATTTTTATTATAAAAACCACGTTTTTGAAGTGGTTTAGAGTGTAGCCACTGAATAATGCTTTGGGCTAAAATGTGTTAAACAAGGCTTTAAATAAAAAACACATTTTAAAGCAAGTTTTCCCCAGAAGAAAAATCGGTTGGACAATTTAAGAACATTGTAAACACAGTTTGTTGTCATTAGCACTAGGAATAAAAATGAAGTGGAAGGTTTAAAACCTGCCTTTGGGAAAGGTGTGGGCAACATCTGAGTGAGTCAGGTCTGTGCTTACACGATGAGAGGGACAGGGTTAAACCTTTGAGTGTTGCTATAAGTTGTAGTTTCTGGACACTGCGAATTTCTCGTGCTGTTTCTACAAAGTTTTCATCCTCCCCCAGTTATTTCTCCTTCCCCAGTGTCTCTGTAGCCGCTGTTCCAAGCCCCGTGTGAGGAGGACCCGCCTCCCAGCCTGTGCCTGGCACCTTCTCCTGGTACCTGCGCGAGGCCCCCGGGCATTACCGCAGCAGCATTGTTAGCGGTAATTGCTGCTTTTGGAACACATTCGCTGCGCTCAGCTCCGAGGGAGGCTGCTGTTATTTGTGTATTCCTGTATCTCCCGGCTGCTCCAAGACTTGGTGCAATCCCGGCTGCCTCGTGACCTGCCTTGCTCAGAACACTTATCTCGCAAGTGATCCTTGCGTGGAAAGGCTTCTGCTATCTGTGATCGCTTGCGGGTTGAGCTGTTTATTGCTTTGTGGTTTGGTTTTTCCCCCTTCTGTGTGGGTGTTCTCGAGGATGGTGTTGCTGGTCCTGACAAAGGCCATAACCCAACTGGAAATTGGGCAGCTTTATCAAAGATCCGTTTCAGTTATCTCTGTGAACAAAGATGTCACCCTGTTCCAGCCAAAATGGTCTTTCTTAGGCTGATGGGGCTGAGTGATTTCAGTCATTCATTACTACGCAATTTTTCTGGAAGAATTATTGACTCAATAAGAGACCACTGAGGATAAACAGAAACAATTACTAATATCTAACGAGACTTTTCTGGCTTAACTGTGGGTTTTCTTTTGTTTCTGGTAATTATTTTGTTATAATCCCAGAAATGTTGGTTGGAAGGGACCTGTTAAATTCTTTTCCATCTTTTCTCCCCCTGACCTCTCTCCTACCCCTTTTAAAAGCCCAAGGATCTGGCATCAAAGGCACCAAGAGAAGGTGCCACAGCAGCTTGGAGCAAACCAGGCAGACTGAGGATGAAATTGTGTCTCCCTCTGTAGCACTCTGCCATTCCCAGTCTCTAGTTGGGGTTTTATGAAGATGATAATTAAGGAGTTGTTTGCAGTATGATGGGAGGAATATTATTTATAATGAACTAATGCTAATAATTTTTAGTCTTAGTCTAAAACAGGGAGATTTTGAGGGACTTAGTCCTGCAGTGCAGTGATATTCATTCATACTGCTGTGTGTCTGGACAAATTCTTATGCCATTTAATTAAATTTTTTTTTGTCTCATTTTCTTTTTTATAACTAGGAAAATATTTTTCCATTTGTTGTAGAATTGTATAATGAATGTTGCTGTTTTGAAAAGCAGAGAAAGTCTCCCTGTAGAGGCTGAATTTCAAAAGTTGGAAGTTTCACCTAAATAGAATGAAATGTTTCACAAAAACACAATAGTCTTCCTGTTATACTTAACAGATGTCTCAAGGCAAGTCATTTTATAAACCAACCAATGTGAGATGGATAAGTAGATAAATAATTGTTGCATACAAAACAGCTTCTGTTTCTTTTCCCTGAAGGGCTTCAGGCCTCTTATATCGGCTTATGCTATATTTCAACATGGACAAAAATAAGTCTGTCTTCTCTTTGAAACCTTTTCAAACCAGCCATCTGCTTTGCCACTCATATTCAGATCTACACCAATATTTTTTCAGGGTAGGTGTAGCTATGAGTTGGGATTTTTAACTCTTTCTAGTTCTTATAGTTCTATTTTTTTGTTGCTTTTTTTTAAAATTAAGAATTATATTTAAAATAAATTTCTGGCAAAACTCGAAGCAGGCCAAATAAAAAAAGTGCTGCATAGTCCTAGCTATGTCAAAGTTAGTGTGTTGAGTATTAGCAATTGTCTTCTTTTGTTTTATAGTTGTTGAGTTTTAAATGCCAAGTAACTTGTGGAGGGGACAGGGGACAAGAGTGGGAAATAATATCTTAATTATTTTTTGTGCCCCAGTGCCCCTTGCAAAACAGACTTGTCAGCTGTAATTGTGAGGATACAATGGCAAGAATTTGTATTCTATAAATATTGATGAAAAGACGTTTGAAGCTCATGAAAAATTTATTAGGAAATATGTTGAAAGATGTTTTGGCTGGCTGGTTGGCCACTGGTAACTGTGCAGTGTCAAAGAGCAGCTTGTTTTGCTGGTAGGTGTTTATTGTAGGAGGGGAGATGCTTTTTCATGTTCTAAAGGGCAGCTGTTGACATTGAAGTTGATGTAGAGAGATCCGGGTCACAGTGTTACACTTTCTGCTGTTTGACTTTTTTCACTCTTTTTTTACACTGTTTCTACTGTTCCAACAAACTGTGGCTCTTAAGTATTTCCACTGTTGGAATGGGGACAAATGAGTGTTGAGAAGGAGATGCTGAGGACCAGGACAATGTTCCTCATCAATGACTGCATCAGTGTTCTCTGGGATGAATTTGCTCTGGGCTTTGAGAGTGCTGGAAGTCTGAATCTCTGATTTCTGGTGTCCTTGAGTGACAAAGCAGAATCAGATGGACAGAGCAGCATCAGTGTGGTGGGGGCAGATCTGACTGCTGAGAGGGTTGTAGCTGTGCTTCGGTTCCAGCCACAGCAGGCAAACAAGGGGGGATGAACACTTTCACCTTGCCATGAGCACAGCAGTGGGTTTTTAAGGTGATTGCGCAATGGCTGCTGAAAATTTTTCAAACATTGATGCAGAAATGGATTTTTTAGATAGAAATGTTACTTGCTATGAAGTACTAAAATTAACCCACTTTTGTAAGTAGTTCTTAATAAAGGCAGGCATCTGCACGTGTTTAAAATGTTCCTACTTTCCCCAGTATGAGTTTTAAATCTTAAGTTTCTTATTTTACAGACCAAATTATGACAAGTCGAACCTATTAAAGATAACTGAGAAAGAAGCAAAAAAACAAACCCTGAAGGTTTCAAGCAGCAATGGTTGCAAAACGGAGATCATCAGTTTATTGCTGGATTTATTTTTAGAGAGATATTCACGATGTTCAGGAGCCTAAGGGCAATTTGGCATCTCCTCATGCACCTGAAGGTGGCATCTGGGCGTCCCGCTAGCACAGCATGGCTCATATGCTATTTCTTTCTGGTGTCGTCACTGAAGAGTTTAGAGAGCTGCTGTGTGGATTTAAGTTGTAGGAAGTGCTGACATTCCCATGCAGCTGCTGTCACTGCAGAGCCCTGCGCTGATGGTGTGCCAGCATTTTCACATGACACCACTTCTCTGCCATAATAGTCAAATATTAAAACTTCTTGTCAGTGGGCAACTGTAGGCTGGAAATTTGGAGGTCAGATCTCCATTAAAATACTAAAAATTTAGGGTAAAATAATGTGTTTTACTAAGGAGATGTTGCTACAACCGAAAAGTGTGTGTTTGTTACAATATGAAATGGGAAGATGTTACGCCTTTTGGAGAGGAAAAAACCCAAGAACATTTGGAAGAGGTAACTTGCTTCCAAAAACCAAGGAGCTGAACTCTGAATGGTTTGTTTGGGTTATGACAGTGCCCAAAGGTTCCACCTGGGAGGAGATCAGGACCACAGGGAGAAGTGCAGCCTGTAGCTATAGTATGGAGATACAGCAGGTGATATGTGGGAGAAAGGAACCTTTATTCCCCTTCTCCTGGTTCTTGCCAGTGGGAGACCTTCAGGAGAGATGCCCAGCAATCTGCCCAGGAACAGCAGCAAAGTTCAAAAATTCAACTCAGGTGTTGATTCCAAAATTCTTAAAGCACCAACTCAACCTCCATCTTAGGTCTTCCCTCTGAACTGAGGATGCTGGGGTGGGACTGGAGGATTCAGGAGCCAGACTGCATTGAAGTGTCATTCCTCTATGTTCCTACTTTCCCTTGGAAGAGAGGGAAAATAAATACAGCATTTTGGGTTTTTTGCTTAAGGTTAGGAAGTTCTTCAGCTGTATCTTGCTGAGCCCTTTTTTGTTGCAGTTTGAAGAAACTGATTATTTTGGTAAGAGTGAGATGATGTGGTGGTTTGGTACTCCTGGAAAGAAAGTATTTTTATTCCCATCTGTACACTTCTATTACTTCCCTAGTACCCTCTCTGGCACTTGCCTGACCCCTGCATTGAGCCAGTTCAGGTTACTGGAGGATTTCTGTTGACACTGCAAAGCATCCAGGGGAGTTCTGGAGTCAGAGCCAGGGAAAGGGTGAGGCCTGTGCCTGGGGAGAGGGGCATGAGAGCAGGAATGCCTCTCTTGGCAGTAGTGAGCTGGGCTTGTAGAACTGAGCTGCATCCCACAGCTCTACCATTTTGGACCTTCCTGTTTCTTCTCCTTATCTCCATTTGCTCCTGGCTTTGATGTCTTGGTTTCCTTTGCTGTTCTCACCTGGTTTGCCAGTGTGGGCTACTCATGGTTTGCTTTGCCTGGAAGCTCCTAAATGCTCATTTCTGCCATGGTACCTGTGGAGAGGATGAAAGAAGGGATGTGATCTTCCCCAAACTGAGATGTGTGTTATGCTGCTGAGTAACACCAGACTTCATGCTGCTTCCTTCTGTTCCTCTCTAGCAGCCTCATGGGTACAAATCACTTGGCAGTGGTGCCTGTGCCCAGGGTTAGTTTGGCCCTGGTTGCCTAAAAGCCTGAGAAGAGGGAACTGAACCAAAACCTCCCAAGTCCTGTGCTGGTGTTTCCACAAGAACCTCCCTCCCTTCCATGGGCTCTGACACGGAATCGCTGCGTGGTCATTTCTTGCGAAGGATTTATCAATGGCAGCACCGGTTTCTCTGCTGCTCTTGTAGCCACGTGGCAGAGCTCTTGGAGGCTCTGAGTGCTCTGTGCTGGCGCTGTTCAGGAGCTTTAAGGCCATGGGCATGAGCCCAGCATCCACTCTGGATGGGGATCCCAGTGATAACGGCGTTCAGCTGGAATTCACTTGACCCACAAGTGAACCAGTGACCTAGAGGTGAAAGGCTCAGGCATTGTATCAAATTACTAATCATCCAAACCGTCTACATCTTTCAAGCTGTTGATTGTAGAAACTGTTCAATTTCTTGAGATACCGTCTGTGCCATGTGTAGATAATTGGGAATGTTGTGCTAAACGATAGAGCTTGCTGGCCGACCCTGCTTGCTCATAATTACATGAGATATAGTCTGTCACCATTGAGAGACATCAAAAGAATGTCAGCTGACCTATTAATCTGGAAGCATCTGCAGATTCCTCAAAATAAAGGTAATTGTACATTGGTGCCTTTTAAGTTATCGAGCAATATGAATTTTTTTGTGTGTACCTGAGAATTCAAACAGTTACTGTAGTCTTTGTGCATTAGATATTCCCTGTGAAATGGAATGACTTAATTTCTAACCTTGTCTTAATATGAAATGTTTGGTCTAATTTAATTTTACAGGAGTCACTGTGCTCTTAGCTATAACTGCTGCTTGGAAAGGTCAATGTTTTATGAATAGTATGATGATCATTCATGTGTATCATTACCAGTGTCACAAAATGGGATGCAAGATTCAAATTTTAATCTCCTACAGATGTGTAAACCTACAGAAACTCTGCTGGCTTTTGTTGAAGTGCAGTGACTTAGCAGATTGTCTTTACAGGCCATGTTTAAATAAGTTCTGTTACTGCAATGTTTATATCTGGCTGGAAGGGATAGAGAGCATAAGAATAGTGCTTCTTTGTCAGAGTCATGCATGCTGACCTAATACTTGTGATTTCTGTCTCTATAATATTTATGCAGTATTTAACTTGACCAACAATGTGGACTTGGAGAACACCAAAAAGAAAATGGAGCTGTATCAAAAGGATAACAAAGAAGTCATTCAGAAGAATAAGTTAAAACTGGTTAGTTAACTTCTCTCCCTTACAATTTTTATTCATCTGTTAAAGAATTAAAGGATTTGTGGAGTACTTTTTGTAATGTCCTAAAACAAATCAGAGCTCAAAGCACTATGCAGATTTCTTTGTATTTAAATATTCAAGTTGATAGTTGAAATTTAGCTATGCTTTATTTTGGGAAGGGCTTGAGAAGAGGAGCAGGCAGTAGAGCCTGTGTCTAATACATCACCACGGCGTGAGTGCTGGCAGTGTCGTTGGACAATGTCCAGGAGAGATGAAGTTCATTCCTACACCAGGACAATCGTTCCTTTCTCATCTGAAGGAGAAAAGGAATCCAGACTCAGACATTATGAAGCTCCCAGGAGAGAGTTGTAAAATTGAGGCAAAGCACAGGCCTGGTTTATGCAAAATTCAAAATGAAAGATGTTGAAACAAACATTAAAACTTCTGTTCAAGAGCTGATAACAGCAGCATCAGGGATATTGTATATATGATCTGTATGCAAAACACAGGGTTCTTTGAAGATTCATTCATTAAATTATGGCTCACGTATCATTTTGTTCTTTAAAAATAAACTTGCATGCATTTATTCCTGTAAGGAAAGTTTAATCTGTTAAATATTTTTTCAGCATAAAAATACACATTGTTATCAGCTCATGGAGGAAAATGTCTGCTCAGAGTGTGACATAACAAGGTTTTGTGTTTGTAATGCAGTTGCACTAAGGACTTGCTTTCAAATCAGTAGGGGTGAAATCCTCACTCCCCTGAAGTCTGTGGCAAAACTCCGAGTGATTTCTTTAGCTCTAGGATTTCACAGGAGGAGATTGGAATCTGAAAAATGTTTGTTTGAACCTCTTCCTTTTAAAGGCAAGGAAATTTCCCTAGGGGTCCATCTCTGATCTGTTATCCTGTCTCTGACACTGTGCAATATCCTCTGCTCCAGAGCTTGAAGAGACCTGCCAAAGCTTTGGCTGCATGTCTTATTTTACAGTGCAGTTGCAGCCTCTGGGGTCACAGTGAGAGCAGCGTGCTCTGCCTGCAGCCCACCTTCCCTCCAAGGAAGTGGCTCTGGCAGCCTGGGCAGGGGCTGTGGGATCCTGTCAGGCACTCTGGAATACCCTGTACCCGCTGGAGCCCCCAGGACTTGTGTTTGCTGTGCTCTGCAGTCCTGCTGTGCTGGAGGCTGGCTGCTGGAAGCTGGGCAAGCCTGCCTGGATCCAGACTCACTGGAGAGCTGGAGAGATTTCTCTTTTTGTTTTTTCATTTTTAACATTTGAAACATTCATAATTTCTTTTTCAACAATTGAAACATAATAAACTTTACATAGTGGTTATTACAAAAACTTCATGATTTTGCCTATAAATTTACCCCTCTCCTAAAAGCTGAAGGGGTGCTTTTCCTCTCTAGCTCTTCTTAGCAAGTTTTGGAATGTCTTTACTCCATGCATGGTACAAAGGTGTCCTGCTTTCTTGCCTAAACTTCTTATGGCCAGTCATTGTCCCTACATTCTTGATTTAAATTTTTCTGCCCACTGTAATAGGTTGCTTCTGAGGAATGTAGATATTTTCTGCCCCCCTTGTTTTTGTTACCCTTTGCCTGCTTCAGTTTGAATTTGTGTTTGGCAAGCAGAATTGGCCAGAATTGAAGGCAGAGATCTTAA
Source organism: Pomatostomus ruficeps (assembly GCA_013400735.1). Taxonomy (NCBI): domain Eukaryota; kingdom Metazoa; phylum Chordata; class Aves; order Passeriformes; family Timaliidae; genus Pomatostomus; species Pomatostomus ruficeps. The sequence goes on along the minus strand of VYZT01013194.1, from coordinate 334,166 downwards.
CGCCTCTCGTCCAGGAACTCTGTTGTCCCATCTCTGCTGGATGTATGTTGATCCTAGGACTGTTCTTCTCTTAGTTTAGAAAAAAAAAGTGAAGATCTTGGTGTTCTTGTAATTACAAATGGTTTTTTATATATAGATATTTATATACACTTTTTATTTATGAAACCTTGCACTCTGAGTGGGCTACAGCTTTTTCAGTGTTTCTTCCTTAAATATTTGCAATTCTCCAGTCACAGGGTAACTTGTTGCTTCCTACTTTATCACTAGATGTTTAGTTTCTCTTGCTGCTTTGTGCAGTCTTGAAATAGTTTTGTCTGAATTCTGTGATGTGAATGTGCATGTTTTCTTGATTATCCTTTCCTGAATGTGGTGAAATATTATTTTACTTTCTATTTACTTCTTCACTTTTAGGCTTGAGTTTACTCCAGGCTTCACTGTCATCATCTTTTCCTTCACATATTAGGACTGTGTTTAGATTATCTTTAGGCTGGACACAACCCTTGCTGCCTGTTGAACTCCTGTCTTCTGTTTCACTGTTCTGCTTGGTCTTCCTTTAAAGAATTTGTTCTGACACGTGGTAATTCTTCCGTTTTCCTGTAGTCTGCTCTGGTTTAAGTTTGTTTATCAGTTTACTTATTTCTGAGTATAATTTTTCTGGGCTGTTTCTTCAGACTAGGTCTGTCAGCACTTCCCTACAAGTTTTCTTCTGTTTCAGTGCAAATTCCAGGCAGCCTTTAGAGATAAATGTGGAAGAGCCTTGGAATGTCTCAAAGACTCTGAGCTCCTCAAGTTCTGTTGACCGAACGAACTAAATCCCTTAAATCTCAGACATAACCTCAGTTAGCAGCTTGGGGATTTTCTTGTTTGTTTTTTTCCTTTCATTAAATGCAAAGAGTGCCCAGTTCCAAGTGGTTGCTGGTTGGTGACCAGCTTTTCACCAGCGTCACTGCACCAGCTACGAAATGGGAGCAGCTCCTGTTGGCTCGGTGGCAGGTGATGAGATCTGTCTGCTCTTACATCCAGGAGTAGCTGAGCCTCGCTGGGACCCACTGGGTTGATCTGTCTGGTAAAGGGATGTTTTTTACTTATTCTGGCTTATGTCAGGTAGCTGTGCTTCATGATATAAATTCATGATTAGAACAAACTTTACTTGACCTCAGTGATCACAGAATCACAGAATAAGCTGAGTTGAAAGGAACTTACAAGGATCATCAAATCCAGCTCCTGGCTCTGCACAGGACACACTGAGAATCCCACCCTGTGCCTGAGAGTGCTGTCCAAACACTCCTTGAGCTCTGTCAGGCTGGTGCTGTGCCCACTGCCCTGGGGAGCCTGGTCAGTGCCCAGCCACCCTCTGGGTGAAGAACCTTTTCCTGATATCCAACCTAAAGCTCCCCTGACACAACTTCAGGCCCTTCCCTCGGGTCCTGTCACTGGGCACCACAGAGAAGAGATCAGTGTCTTCCCCTATGATGTTCTGCTGAAACTGCTTTCATCAATAAATCATCCATTAAAGTTTGTAAAATTTTAATTATCTTGCCATTTTTACTCCATCTCCCTTTAGTATTTTTGATGGAGAAGATTTGGGAAGTGTTTCCTGTATTTTTTTCTTTTTATCTTCTTGCAACCAAACTGACATTCTTTTGATCTCTTCTTTATAAAATTGTTTAATTTTATAAATCCATCTTACTTTCTGCTGTCTCTGAGCCCTCCTCTGTTTTTTTATTCTTTCACTGTGATTTTCAAATACAGATTACTTAATAGTTTGCAGGTTTAAAAAAATCTAGTCAAGAAATAGATCTGTAACAAAAACTTGTTATTTTGTACTGGTAATCACTTTTTCATCTCACGTCACATGACTGCAATCCAGGTTATAGGAAAAATTCCTTGTTTTCTGAGAATGTGACATTTTCACAGTTCATGCTTACACTTACAGGCTTTTCTATTAATATTCACACATTTGTGATTTCTCATTTTTCTTCTACACCACTGATAAGGGTCAGTGCTTTGCAAAGAAGATGCAGCTGATGAGTGACATGATCAGGAACAGCACTGTGGGATTACATTTTTGTTCACTGTGCTTACATCATTGAGTTGTAGAATATGTGGGAGCCCAGAGAGACTCATTTTAGAGTGAAAGTGTAGGGAAAACCCATTCTCTAACATTTTAGGAGTCAGATCCAAACTCCAGTGAGCAGCAAGTTAAAAATCTTAACTTTACATTGGACAATGAAGAGGTAGAATAATCATCCATAATAACCTTAAAATTCTGCTTTAGAAGGTAGAATTTGGCTGCTTTCCTTGCGTGGCCTGCCCTGGGTCCCTTGGAAGGCAGTGGAGCTGTGGGGTTGCCGTGAGCTGATTCCTGATTTCCCTTTCAGACACGGGAGCAGGAGGAGCTGGAGGAGGCTCTGGAGGTCGAGAGGCAGGAGAGCGAGCAGAGGCGCCTGTTCATCCAGAAGGAAGAGCAGCTACAGCAGATGATCAAAAGGAAGAATAAACAGGCCCTCCTGGATGATCTGGTGAGTAACAAAACCAGAGGCTTTGAATGCTCACTAGCCGTACCTTGACATTCACTCTGTCGCTGCTCACTGTGTGGAATTAATGCATCTCTCCCTGTTTCCCTGTTTTGTGTGTTCTGTGTTTCCATCCTCTCACCTGTTATTTATTTCAGTGCTGCAAACCACTCTGGGTTTGGTGAGCTAAGGGCTGGATGAGGAGTGCTTCTGGGATTTGTAGGCTTAATTGGACTCTGCCACTGTTGACTCGTTAAGCAGTTCTGAGTAGTGGCGATAGTCTGGTGTGTGGAAGCACAATGGTCATCGGGAGGAGCTTCTTGACTCAGCCACCCCTGCAGTGGAGGTGGTGGAGAGCAGGGACAGTAACCTCATGAGTTATCCAAGTCTTTTCTCAGTCAGAGCGCCTCCATGATTGGTGGTCCCCTTGTATTCAAAAACTCCTATAAGGAAAAGATTTCTTGTGCTCTTTTACTGCAACTTCTCCTGTACAAGTTCTTCCTTTGAAGTGAATGGAGCTTGTACAGACAAACAGAGGAAAACTCAGACTCCTCCTGGAAATCGTGGTGATCTTGGTTAACTTACTGATTCTGCATCTGACATGCAGTAATGTGTGGGCACAGAGAAACTCAGTCAATGTGTTACTTAAACAAGATTCACATCTCAATTTTTTCAGTACAAGTGTGTGTAGAGACCTGCACACCCACACATTCACAGGTGTAACACCCATGAGGACAGTCTGTGTACACACAGTCTGTGTGTGACCTTGAAGGAAATCAGAAGAAAGAGGTATTTATGCATATATACGTGTGTTCAGCTGTGCAGTGTGGTTTAAAGCTGCTTGGCATATCTAAATCGTATTTCCTCTCAGTCCATCTCACACTAATACAGTGCTAATTCCTGCTTTGTAGTCTCTGTTCTTATTCAAGATACAGATGCTTTTCTACTTTTCCTGAAAAAGTAGAGTTCCTCTTGGAGCCAGTGCAGAAAGCTCTGACATGGAGAGAGGATCTCAGTGTAATTTAGGAGATTCAGAGGCTCCTGAAGAGATGCCTCTCTCCAAGCCAGGATCCTGGCAACCTCTCATTGGTTTTCCTTTTGTAGACAAAAGCAGAGATGAGCAGAAAGGTTCTGTAAAATAACCCCAAGCCTGTATCTCTACATCCAGCAGTTTATTTTCATTTTAAAGATAAATTTGTTTCCAGTCCACACAATTGGGAATGGTAAATCAATTAATAAAAACTTAACTATGAATTTGAATTTGATTTCTCAGAATATGGACTTTGAGTTTCTGATTTTTTTAAAACCCTGTTCTAAAACACACTCCTAACTGAGTAGGGACCAGTGGTGATCTATGTTTAGTTGTTTTATTTATTTTTTTTTTAACACAGCATTTGGTGTTACTGGAAACCTTCACCAGATGGCTTGCAGAAAGAATAGTTATAAATAACCCTTAAAACATGACTAAAATAGGTAGTTTTAACTGTGATTGCATATGTATTGCTATTAAAACATATCTTAATATTCTAAAAACAACATAGAGGTGAATTTTAAAGGCTGAGGGAGGAAACTGGACAGTTTCAAGTTGTGTCTCTGTTTCTGAAGGGGCAGTGTCAACTTAAATTTGAGCCAAAACTTGTTTTGTAATATTACTAAGCACTGAAGTGTTTGTGTAATGACTTACAAAGTCTCTGGAAAACCAGTGGTTGTTAAACAAATAAACATCTCCTATGGTCTCTGAAATCCCTCTAACGCTGTGCTGCAAATCTGAAAATGAAATTGGTCATAAGTAAAACTTAATTGAGAAATGCAGCAGAAGCCAAGCTTAAGCAGCAGCAGCGTAAAGAATTAACTTAAAAAAATAATCTTGTATCTATGGTTGCTGGTTCTGTGTTAAACCAAAAAAGATTAATTTCTGGCTACAGAGACACCACTGATGAAACCACTGACTCTGCAGGACTGTGAGAGCAGAGGAAGGTGGGAAGCCAACATTGATTTTGAATCTTCTCCTTTGGACAGATCACTGGTGTGGTCAACCTACAGCCCAGACCTATTGGGTCTTGGTAATTTTCTTTTTTTCAAGTTCGCCCCTGCCACTGGGCAGGAAGAAAAAATGTAAGACACATTTTTTGTGTTGTACAAGTAGAAATGTCAGGTATCTTCCTTTTTTTACCTTGGGTGCTGAAATCTTGAGAAGCTGCAAATCTCATAGAGTCATGGAAATGCTTGGGTTGGAAGGATCCTTGAAGACCATCCAGTTCCAACCCCCTGCCAGGGGGAGGAAGAACTTCCACTACAGCAGATTGCTCAGAGCCCCATCCAACCTGGCCTTGAACATTCACAGTGCTGGGGCATCCCCAGCTTCTCTGGGCAACCTGTGCCAGGGCCTCACCACCTTCATAGTAAAGAATTTCTTCCAATGCCTAATCTGACCTGCCCTCTGTCAGTTTGAAGCCATTCCCCCTTCTCCTGTCCCTCCAGGCCCTTGTAGACAGTCTCTCTCCACCTTTCCTGTCATCTCCCTTCAGGTACTGGAAGGCCACAATGAGGTCACCCCAAAGCTTTCGCTTTTCCAGGCTGCACAATCCCAATGCTCTCAGCCTTTCCTCATGGGAGAGCTGCTCCTTTCCTCTCATCATCTTGGTGGCCCAAGTCATTCCATGTGTTCCTTATGATGGTTTCATGTGGAGTAAAGGTCTCAGTTGTGTACAGAAGGGTTTGAGAGGACTGTGCTGCTGTCTCTAAAGAGCTGATAATTTGCCTAGTCCAGAGGCACAGAGAAATGAGTGGTATTTAAGATGTTGTGCAGTGGGCCCTGGTTTCTGGCCAGCCTGGGGAGCACAGTGGCTCATGCAGAAAGGACTGGACCTGGGGCCAAGGCTCCATGAACCCTTCCCTGGCTGGGAACAGGGAGGGGGAGTCCAGTGTGAAGTGCTGGAGAGGTGAGCAAAGCGTCGGGGCGCGCCCAGGCTCTGCAGGCCGCTGGAAAAGCAGCTTGGTCCTTTTTGCCTCCCACTACTAAATTAGGTGATTTCTATGTTACCTTTGTTGTAGGTCACCTCTTTTACAATAACACCTCTCACTTTAAAAGCACAATACCCTGTTGTAATTTAGACTTGCAGTCTCAAATGCAGTTTATGTATCCCTGGAAGAGTTACATGAGCGCTTTATTTTGGGTTTTTGTTTGCTTGGGATTTTTTTAACCTTGGATAGTCTTGGATACTCCAGGCTGAGTAAAATACTAAAGCACTTTCTTTATGTGCTGTACAAACTCTCTCATGTGAATATAGAGGATTCTAAGATGATTTCTTAGATGTTTTGTGTCTTGCACTCTCCTCTTCAGCAGCCCATACTTCCCAGGCATGAGCAGAATGGGATGGCAGCACATGGCAGAGGAGCAGGTTTTCCCTGGACTGTGGCATAGCTTGGAGTCAGGCAAAGGCATTAAAGATGTCACATCCACACTTTTACCAGAACCTCAAATCTTCCAGAAATCGTTGCGTATAACCAGCTTTGTTCGTAGTGTAGACAGTTTGTTTTCCCATAGAGAAAATTGCTGTATGGATAAACACAGGGTTGGAACTTCCACGTGTGTTAATAGTTAACAGACGGGCTCTGTGCATATTCAAAAGGACAAACAATCAGGATGTGGTGCCTTGCTGGCACAGCGTGGCTTTCCCACAGTTGTGTAACCTGGTTACTGGTCATCGTGCGAACTCCCGAGAAGTTGCTTGAAAATTGGCTTCCTTGAGTCATTTTATTAGAAATGCAGTGAGCATTTAAGGAATATGAGAGGACAAAATGAACAAGAGAATGCTTTCCACTCTTCCCTTCTCCCCCAACATGTGAAATCTGGTGATTGAAAGAATTCAACATCCTTAACCTCTGCTGACAGCTGGCAGCACATGCTGCTGCGTGGTGGTTACACATGTACAGCACTTGAAAGAGGCAGACTCTAAACTTGTGCATTCGTGGTCCAAATTTTCTCCCAGTTGCACAGAAATTAGATGTGTCTACAATTTAGGTTTTTAGCATCTTCCTTCCCCTCCTAGTTAATCACAGAAATGCAAGTAGGAACCTGTGCCTCAGTTGTTGTATTTGTGATTCTGGACCAGGTCTTGTCATGTGAGATTTTTCTGCTTTTAACATTCATTCTAGTGGTAAGACAAAGTGAGTGTAATAAAAAATAGAGAGGAAAAAAAGCTGGAGAGTGATGTGAAAGATACCACGTGACTGCTCTTCATGATCACTTCAGGAGATTTCTCCAGGTACCATGAAAACAGCAAAGCATCTTGTGGCATTAGAAACATCCAACTTCTTACCTTGAACTGAATAAGTAAAAATCAGAGTCCTGTTAATACAGTTTGTTTGGTGAGTAACAAATACAGTTCACAGTTCATTATTGGCTTGGTTCTTTGAAACAGAAGTAAATGTGATGTGTGAGGGCCACAAGAATAAAATACTGTGCTAGAGCAGTCCAGGAAGAATCTGTCTGAACTTCTTTCCTGCTCGCAGCTTCATGGTAATTCCAGCCTGGAATTCTCAAGGATTTCTGTGTGCATGTAGATAGTCACATTAGTCTTTTAGAAAATCACTTGGCCAATAATTTCCTGACTCTCTCAAGAATGCACTTACATATATGTATGTTAATAATCATTCTGTCCTGAGAGTTTAAGTAATTCATTTGCTTAACTATTCATTTTACTACTTTATATATATATATTTTTAAAAATTGGCTGCCTTCCCTAAAAATAAGTTGCTGAAGGAGAAAATAAATATGCTGTTGGTTGCACTTACAATAGTGCCATTGTGCAGAGCAGAGCAAGGATCATTTCCAAACGGCCTCAGGTGAAATCTAATGGGAAACAATTTCAAACTGGTCTGAGTTCATTGGTAGAAAGAATGTGTCTTAGATAAACATCTGATCCAAGTTATACTACTCAGTATTATTCCTTCTCTGATTCAGTTCTAATTTTTTTTTATTTTAATAAATACAGTTGCATTGGCCAGTTGGAATAAGGAGCCTGTTATATTGTCTTTAATGTGGATTCTATAAAAATGGTTGTTTGCAGGTTACTCTGATTTATGGGGTTACTGCAGCTTTTTCTTATTACTGAAAATGATTGTTTTCTGTAAACTGTTGCGGAGGGAGAGGATACTTGGTGTTCTGCTGTTCTCCTACTGATGGCCTTGCAGTCACAGCTTGCAGTTTTCAAGAATATGCAGTGTTAATTAATATTTGTTTTGGTCTAGGACTCAAATTTGTTCCTCATATGTTTACAGGAGAGCTCTGATCTTCCTGCCTCTCTGCTCTTGGCTCAGCATAAGGACAGATCTACTCAGCTAGAAATGCAGCTGGAAAAACCCAAACCTGTCAAACCAGTCACGTTTTCCACTGGCATCAAAATGGTAAGATTTGCTAGTTTGGTTTTTTTTAATGCCTTTCAGAAAACCAGGCATTTCCTCACATGAAATTCAGAGGTCATTTAAACCTGAGTTGCATGTTACATGAAATTAAAGAAATAATTAGGAATTAACTGAAGAATTTAATCACTCTGCTGGTTGGAATATTGTGATGATCCACCCAGAAGGGTCATCACAAATATATGGAACATTTTCACTGTGAAGTTGTCAAAAAACAAGCTATACATCTTTCCCTGTGAAGCTGTGGTGTCCTTGAATTATTTTTCTCCTTTGTGTACCAATTCTGGAAGTTGAAACTTTGGAAGTTCAAGAATCGTCTGCACTTTCTTCAGATTTACTTTGAGCACTGGAGTTATCTGTGAGTATGAGACTGACAAGCTAGAAAATGATGCCAATGTTAAGGATTCTATTTTCATTGTTATTTGGCTCTAGGAAGCAAAAAGTATTTCTGCAAATGTGTCACTGTCAGGGTGGCAGCTGAAGACCTCTCAGCATTCCTGTTCTGTGTCATGACTTGGGACAAGCACACATCAGCCTGTGTACATAACTGTAGAGCTGGGGCTGGGAGTGTGAGTGACTGGTCTTTCCTGCACCTTACTGGTTTTCTGCTTTGTATTGTTTTAAATCTCTGTACTTTTTTTAGGCTTTGTATTTTAAATTGATAATGCTAAACTGAATGTCTTGAAAATAACCAACACTCTCTACTCTCCTCAACAAACCAAGAAGTGAGCAAAGCAAAAACCTGTGCATCAAGCTAGTTTCCTATCCGTAATTAATTTATTTTTGCCATGAGTATTTGTGCTGCGTTCGTTATTTCTCAAAGTGTTCACAGTGTAGAAGCATTTGCAGCTGATTTTTCCAAAAGCAGTGACAGTTTTTGCAAAGCTGTGCAGATTGTTTTCTTGTTTTCCTGTGGTGTAAATGGATCTTCTTCCTATTTCTTTTAAAATCTAAGAGTCTGGGGGAGACTGATGTGCTTTGTGAGAGATCTTCTGCCTGTGTAGAAAAGCCAGTGGACAGAAAATGCCTGTTGTTCTGTTTAAAAAATATTCTGTCTGAATGCCTGTACTTTTTTTTGCTGTTAAATCGTATTGTCAGAATTTCTTAAAGCTGTAGCCCTTCTATGGGAGAAGGAAGAAGATAAGGTTATATTGCATGTTGAGGACAATGGAAGTATTTTCTAATTCATTTAAAAAGGAATATTACATGCAGTATGTGGTAGTGGACATTTGAGATCTGCACCCTAAGTAAACTTCATCCAAGAATGGTGAATGACTTGGATGACGAGATTTCCAGCAGCATGACATTTAAATCTTAATGTTTGGAATAATAGAGGATATGCCAGATAACTAATTGCTAATTCATCAGTGTTCAGAAAATTTGAATAGATAAATAATTTAATTTGTTCAATCCCAGGAAAAAAAAAATACCTCACCCTGACTGATCTAAGTCTAAAATGAAAAAGAACAATTTAACTGTACTTATTTCTCTTACTGTTTTTTAACAATAAAGTTAAGGATAGGAGCATTTGAGGTCGGTGACTATTTATGGAAAATGGATTGCATCAAAAATTTTACACCAATAAAATGACAGGTTTTGTTTAGAAAGATGAACGCTTCCTTATTTTCTTTGCAGGGTGCTTGATTTAGTTATTGCATGACATTATTCTAAAAAATATTTAGAAATTATATTACACAATAATAACAAGATTGATACTCTGCATAATGAATGAATGAACTGTTTAACTTGTAATTTTTAGAGAAGTTGGTTCCACAGCCTGGGAACGTTTCTGTGGGTGTTCTGCTAGGAGGCAGCTCAGTGCTTGGAAGCAGATGTTGAGTTTCTGTGGATGACGTGCAAATTGGCAGTTTACAGGGTCGCTGTGACAGGCTGGCCTCATTTGAATGAAATGTGCTTTAATATGGCTAAATGCAAAATGAGAAATAGAAGAGCAAATAACAGGCTCTGGGAAGAGGATTTGGAAGTTTAGCTCAGCAAGTAAACCAGTGTGACCCTCAGCCCCAGTGTGTGTGGGGGCCTGGGCATGTGAATAGTGCAGCAATAAATTCTGGGAAAGGACTGCTCCTTCTGAATGCAATATTGGGAAGAATCGTGGAGTGGAGAGTTCTGCTGCCTGCATTTTGGGCACAAAAATCAGAAAGAACATGAAGAGGAGCCACTAAAGTACATTCAAAGGCAGAAAGATTTGCCTTGTGTGCTGCATTCTGCCTCTGGTTTAGGAGAAGGTTAAGATACAACTCAATTTACAGCAATTACCTCCTTAGCACAGAACGTGCCAAGTCTGAGCAGAGCAGCATTACATGGAGCAAGAACCAGTAATCTCAGTTAAACAAATGCCATCTGAACAGGAACTGAACGAGCGAATAAACCTAAAATTCACACAATGTTCTGCTGCTTAATTGGCCTCTCTGTTAAAATTGGCTCTGGAATGCAACAAAATCTCAAATCCTTGATGTTTTCAGATTAGGCTCGGGGTGCGTCTTGGAAAGTTACTGTAGTCAAATGCAAATTGCTGGGCTTGGAGCAGAGTTTGGTTTGTGAAAAGCAGTTCTGCTCACTGCACATGATCCCTGAAGGTGTGTTCCAGTGACAGAGTGAGGTGAATTCCCACCTGGCACTCACCTTAGGACACGCTTGTTTGCCAGGCTGAGTGTTTTCCTGAGAACCTGAGATGCTCAGTCTGCTCGTTTTGCGTAGGAGTACACGTGGAGTGGGTGGAGCTTTCGTTGTGCTCTTTGGAGCTGCTTTGGCTTTTTCTCTCTAAACCATGGAGTTTACACCACTCCTGTTGGTGGGGGCAGCTCTAGGGAAGTACTGAGAATTTCTCAAGAAATACAATTCTAATTAATGGTCTGGCAGAACAGTTCTGGAAATTCAGTATATTTCTGTGAAAAGTCTGGCTTGTGCCCACTGTCAGAGGCTTAGGAGTGCACATTTATTGAATCACTGTGTATGTCCTTCCCTGTGCTTTTATTTTTTCCTAATAGTTTGGCCACTGACCTTTTCTGATTGGTATTTTCCTCTAATTTTGTTTCAGAAGAAGGGAAGCCAGATGGAGCTAGCTGAGATGCTGGCTAATCCAGAGCTGATGTTTACACAAAGGCTAGAAAAGTATGCCAGTTGTGGCAATCCACTGGGGGATTTTTCAGCTTGAACATGAGTGTTTTTCCTGGGAAGGCCTTGGTCAGAGATGTTCTTCTGCCTGACTGCTAATCAGACATGTTTCTTGGTGCCTGAGTGAGGAGCATGTCCATTCTAGTCTCCTGGGCAATGCTCAAGGAAGTTGGCTCATTTAAGGTGTCATGTTAGTGCTGTGAGTTCCTCTGCTTGCAGGGGGGGAAGGGAATGTCTTTCACTTGTAAGCTAAGCAAGAGCATCCCCTATAGCATGAGACAGACAATTAGCTCATGGGGACAGGGTCTTCTTCACTTTTCCTTTTGTGAAATTCCTTTTTTTTTTTTCTCCGTTCAAGTGGAAGCAGTTTTTTCTCTGTTGTCTGCTCTTTAACGTTTTCAGTAAATTCTGCCTCTGTGCACAAAGCTCACCTTCCAAATCAATCAGTTTGATTTACCTCTGAGTGGGGGGAGACAGTGCTGCAGGCTTTTCTCCTTATCGTGCTCTTCATCTTAAGAAATAGACTTCCAGCACATCTGAATATTTAAAACAGTTTTATTACATCTAATCTCAGATCAGGGTAAAGCTACAAAAGAAGCTATAGCAATCTTAATTGTTGCAGTAGTGCTAAAAATGCGATTTTCTATCAATTGTGGTACTTCACACTTCAGTAGCTGTCAGAAAGAGCAAAGTTTGTCAGAAATGAATGATGTTTCCAGCATGTCTAGGGCTTGTCAGGAGGTGCAAAACAAATCTAAGGTCTGGCAAGAGAACCATTCTTCTGTTTCTTGGTGAATGTAGTGACCATTTCTGGTTGTGAGGTAGCTTTAATGTGAAGCTCATCTTAAGGTGTAAAAGAGATGCTCATATGTATTGCAGGCAAATGGCAGATTGCAAATGCAACTGGAATTGTGTTACATGAATTTAGTTTCCTTTTCGTGTGTCTGGTGTTTACAGAACTATAGAAGGCTTTTCTAGGTCTGTGCTTTACCTCACCATTGTGGTTAAAAACGCACAGAAGTGTGGATGTGTTTAACTCCTCTTTAATTCATTGAACTGGGAACAGGGAACCTTTGAGTCTGTGGCCCAGCTGTTTCCGTGTTTGTAGAAAATCTGAGTGCCTTAGCTTGGCTCAGCTCATGCCATCTCCAGCACATTTCAGGCTGTGTGCCTGAGCCTTTTCTGTTCTTCCAGTTCTGTAATGTTTCTTTTCTCCCTTCCCCCAGCCTCCCAGGACACTTTGACTTTAGTGATGGTATTCTTGGAGTAATCTCATGCAGTTGAAAACTCAATTACATTTAATTGGATTGCCCAAAAATGCAGGAAACCAACATAGGTGTCCCCTGGCCTGCTCCTGCTTGGGAGAGTTTGCCTTCTTGCATTTATACCCAAATACCTCAGAATTAATGTAATGCATCATTGACCTTTCAATCCTTACCATCGTTTTTGCTTTATTACTTAATAGCAGTGGGAATATTTATTAATAGAACTATTAGTGCAGAGTGCTGTGTGTGCTTTGTCATTACCAAGATGGTCCCTACCCCGGTGAATTTGCAGTTTAAATAGATGTGTCAGGGAGGGAGGGGAACCAGATGCCCGGAGGGGATGTTCTCACCCAGGATTAGGCAGCAGGGCAGCGGAGGAAGAAGGAATAGGATCCAGCCCTGCTGAATTCCTAACCTCGTGGCTCTTCCGCTGAGCCGGGCTCCGTCTCCTGTCAACAGCACCCCTGAATGGCAGCGAATTAAGAGTGAAATATCTGCTCCAGCTACCGCTTCCCAGTCCAAATCACAGCAGCGGTGTTAAATATAACTTTGTGTCTCTGAATATTGCCCAGATTTATTCCAAGTTCTTTCAGTTTCAGGTTATTAGCAGCTGGATGCTGGGGAGAGCAGTGTGCAGCCCGGAGCAGCCAGAGCTTGCAGGAAGGAGCAGTTGTAGAACCAATATTTCAGAGGAATGGATTTGTGTCAGACACAGGATGTCTAGGACACCTCAGGAATGTGTGTTACCACTAAGCTGCACATAACAAGTGTTAGGGAAGAGATTTTGTGCGGTGTTACACTTGCAGTGTTATTCTGATGGGAAATAACGTTCTTATTTTACGTTATGTGGAGCTATTTCTTTTAAAACATTGACCTCATCAGCTCAGGTCAAATTAACTGTTCTTTATTATTGCCTTTTCCTGCAATATTGCTTCCTGTGCAAACAACTGCTCAGCGGCTGCTCCTGTTTTTCAGTCTGTTTCTTTTATAGCTTGTGGAGCAATTATCCAAAATCCTGTTCCAAACTCAGAAAAGTCTGTCAAAATACCTTTTTAATCAGTTGTGCTCCTTCAAAGTTGCTTAGACATATGCCAGGTACTCTGAGGTAAGTGGGGTGCATGTCACACGGTGGTTTAGGCTACAGCTATTCTGCAGCTCCTGAGGGGGCCTTACTTTGCCAGTTCTTACTGCTCTGGGTTGCTTGGTTGGTTTGTTGGTTTTGGTGCAGTGTGTTTTAGTGTGTGTGGGGGGGTTGTGGTGGGCGCTTTTTGGTTTTTTTTGAGTGCTTTTAGTTTTTGCCTGAAGTTAAAAAATAAATCAATCAAGGCTTCCTTCACTGTTAGCTCAGCTGGTCTGTCTTCAGACTGAAACGCTTCAGATGGAGTTGATTTCTTTGAGATGAATGCCAGTTTGAGTTTAATTGGTATTTTGTTTTTAATCTTCGCTTGGCTCATACCGTGCACATTTCTCTTTTACAGCTGGGTGGAATATTTCCCTCTTTGCAGCTCTTGGTATTTAAGAATCACAGCAAAATCACAACACGTATTTTCAAGAGTAACTAGTGTGTTCAGGCATATAGATCATTTCGGAATAGACACATTTGTTTGGAGCACATGCAGGTAAAGGTAAAATTTCCAATGGCACTGAGCATTTCCCGTGGCACTGAGCTGGGTGTGGTGGCTGTGTCCCAGCTCAGACACGCTGGGCTCGGTGTCAGTGCCATGAAGCAGAGTCCCATTCCAGAAGAAACCCAAATGCCCCAGTCAGGGGAGTCACAGCACTTTCCAGCAGGTCTCTGGATGGAGGTGCTCAGGGAAGCAGCATTCCTGCCAAGCAGCTTCCTGGGAGCAGGGATTCACTGGGGGTGTGCATAGCCCTGGGACAAGTGGGATTCTGCAGTTGCTAAGCACCATTTCCTGATTCCTAGTCAGAGTGTATATTGCATATTGCTTTAGCATTGAGTTTTTGTCATCAGTAACAGTGTCTTGTTTTTAACAATGAGCATTGATTTGCTAAGAAGGATGCTATTTCTGAAAAGAAGAAAGGAAAAAGAAATTGTCGCTGCTTTATCTCCACCATCTCTGAAAATACATAGATGCAGAATTCAGATATATAAACGGAGGGACACCAGATGTGCTGGGTGATATAACTCAGGGCTAACATGCTGGATTAAAAAAGTGATCCACAGTCCTGTGATCCACCTACTGCTCCCTTAAATCTTATAGGTTTATAAATACAATATGACTGCAACTTCCGAGTAGCGTGCTGGAGAATGATTAGCAGTAGTAAATACATTTGTCATACGAAATCTTTAGCTGTCTGTTTAAATAAAGATGTTTTGTTAAGAGTCAAGCACATACACGCCGAACTGTGCTTTGAGTTTCTGAACTCTGGTTTTGAAGTGTATGCCAGATAAACTATATTTAAGTGATCTATCATCAGAATGCTTCCTGTGCACTCCAGCTCATGGACTGAAGTCTAAAACATTAATTGGGTTCTGGCCTTACTAAGTAATTACTGTTATATCAAAGTGCATAAACATTCAGCACATGATGTTGACTTAATGAATTTTGTTCCTTATGTTGGTAAGAAATGTTTCTGGAGACAAAAAGGCAAAGTGTATGACAGTATTTGTTATTTCTCCTCCCCTCATTTACACAGTGCTGGCCTTGGAAAAGGAGACTGGATTTGGAAAATGCAGTGCTATGTCTCCCCATACCTCTCTGCAGGATTTTTGTTTGGTATGCTGTAGGAAATATACTGTAGTTGAAATTAGGCTGTTTGGTGGACAGGCATAATCAGAACTGCTTGACTTGATTCTGTTTTATGGTTGAGCTCTCTGATACTGCTTTGTTAAAATAATATTTGTTCATTTGCTTTAAGGCTCCTTGACATGGCTAAAGCAGCACATGTTTATGTACACGTATTAGTATAAATAAAAATTAGGCCCATAAGTTTGCACAGCTGTAATGACTGGAATTTAGTAAATTAAATAGTGCTAACAGTGTTAATTGTACAGGAGTGAATGGCATGACCAATGTGCTTGTTAGTTAAAGTGTCCGTGGCCAGCAGTGGAGCAGATCTGCGCTTTAGCTGTCACTTTTTGGAATGGAGCTGTTCTTAGGGTTAGGGAGTTTTTTAATTCTCTCTTGCCCTCTTTTTTTTAATGATTATTATTATTATTTGTTTGTTTTTGTTTTGTTTGCAGTAGTTTTTTGTTCGGGTTGTTTTGTTTTTTTGTTTTGTTTTGTTTGTGATTTTTAGTATCCTGTTTGATTTTTGGAGTTGCCCAGGAGCTTGCTTACTTGCCTGACTCCTCACCATCAGTTTTCAGAGGCCACCTCTGTCACATGCTGCAAGTGTTGGTCCCAGGAAAAGGCTCACAGGGAGAAGGCTGCTGGAAAGGTTCAGCCAGCTTGTCCTTTGCTTCCTTGCCTGTATGGGAGCAGGCATTTGTACAGAACAGCAGGAATGGGTTTCAGGCTCTAATGCAGGATGCCCAAATTCCATCCCAAGCAGCAGCCAGACCTGCCACTAGCTAGGATAGCACAAAGACACGTTGTAGAGTGATCTAAGGAAAATGCCATTTAAATCAGCCTGAGATCCTCCTGTTTCTGAGTCTTACAGCTCTGAATGTACCCTTGCTTGAGTAGGTGTTACTGTGAGCAATAAGGAGAGATCTGACTGAAAGAAAGAAGGTGGCTGAGAGGAGAGTCCAAAAAAACAGCTGGCAGGGAAATAAAGAATAATAAAAAATTTCTCAATCATTGTTTGTTTTGGAAAGATCGTGCTTTAAGCACATGGAAATACTTTACACATTTGAGAAGTGCTGACTTCCTACATGCCTTGTGAAGGAACAGCAAATCATTCATATAATGTAAACACATTTATAGATTGTTCCAATATAACTTTTTCAGTGCTGCTGTTCTTTTTAACACGATACAATTCAGTGCATACATGCTCTTTTGATGCTATACTTTGGCCAAGAGTTGCAAACATCACGAACATTAAATGTTAGAGTTCGTGCTAAATGAACGGTGCAAAGTTACTGAACCACACTTTTAATGCAAAAAGTTGTTAAATGGTGCTGTTTGATGCACTGTTTAAAAGCAAACATATGAAAAAGTAGTGCTGGAGTGAAACAGAATGACATAGCTTGTCCAAAATTGTAAGCGTAAGCAGTCTCACTCTGTCTTGGTAGAGGTGCTAACAAAAAATGGGAGTGGACAAAGTTCCTCAGTGAGGGTGGAATTTTAAGTCAGTGAAGAAAAATTAATAAAAAGAGAAGCTTTGGTGCCAAAATTGCAGTGAGTATTTGTGAAATTGCATAATCATGGTGCTGGTTGGGTGTCTTGGGAGGTCATGGGGTTCTTCCCCTCGCCGTGAGGCAGAGCCAGGGGTATTTCATGGCAGGTACCTGTCCAACCTGTTCCTAAAATCCTCCAGGGCTGGGGGCTCTGGAGTCTCCCTGGCAGCCTCTGGTTGCCCTTACTGCCCTTGCTTTTACATTTTAGGGGAAATTCAGTAGCTCTGCTTCCTTGACCTGATACAAACTCCTTTTCTACCTAGGCAGGTGCCAAAAGTAGGCTGTTCTCTGCCTCTTGTAGGAGCTTCTTTTGTCCTTGAAGATGACTGTGTAAACAGGACTTCGCAGAGCTAAATATTTCAGACGCCTTAATTGTCATTTAACAATAAAAACATTGATTTCTTCTCCAAATGGTTCGTAGACTGTCTCCACTCTTACAGACTGGATGCAAAATGACGTTCATCAGCTGAGGATTTTTTAAAGAGGAAATTTCTTTTAAAGAGAACAACAAGAGCATTTAAAGAGCTGTAGTAAGATCAATGAAGTATTTGAAGCCATTTAGGGAAGCTATAGTACATTTGTATATGTGCATAGAAGTATGTGTGACCTTTCTGCCATGATCCTTTTCTCCTTAGCTGTTGTCTGCATCTGTGGGAACATCACTTGTTTCCTTCTAATCCTTTCATTTGTTGCTGCTGATCAAAGCAGTTGTGTGTCATTCCTTCATCTTCTCTGTTGTGTACCTGGAGGAGCGCAGGTGGCCTGGAATGGCAGAGCTGGGATAATGGCTTTGCAGATCCCTCTGAGTCAGTGCTCAGCTGGGCTCTGTCTGTTTGTCTTGCTTTGAGAGACTTGCCTGTTAAGGCACATGTGTGCAGACTCATCTCACAGCCTGGTTTTACTCCTGGTTATTACATGTCTCAATGAACCAGAATCTGTGTCGATATAGAGTGTGTTGATCTCGCAGCACAGTTAAAAGATCTCCCATATGCCTGTATTTTCTTCCTTCCCTGTTCTCAGGGCCACCTTCAGACAGATTTTGGGTAAGCACAGTCTACATCTGGCTTTTCTGAAATTCTTGCCAGACTTGGTCATGCAAGGAGAGCCAAGAGGAAGATGAGAGATGGCCATGTTGGGAGGCAGTTGCTGGAAGAAACGTGGCAGGGAGATCAGTAACAAGTGCTGGCAGCAGCAGCAGTGGTGCCGTGGTGGAGCGTGGGACCAGGGCTGGTGGAGATGGGGAAGCACAGAGCAGCAGAGGGGATGGATGGAGGAGGATGTGGGGACCTGGATATGAGGTGCTTTGGAGAGAATGTGGGGGACATGAGGGGGAAGATGTGGAGCAGAGTTGGTAGAAGGGTGGGAATGAGTGGGCTGGGAGTTTCTAGGCAGAAGGGCTGAGTGGTTTCTGCATGGGACTGGGAATTAGAGGGGAGCCTTGGGACTGAAGGATTTGGGGACCTGGGGATTCTGGTACTCTTCCATCCCAGTCAGTTCCTGTGTGAGAATCCCATTCTCCAGGGGGAGCTGGGGTGGTGTGTGTGCACTTGTGTGGTTTCAAATGTGACACCCACACCCACACGTGTTAACCAGCGTTCTGGCTGTGGGCAGGGGTGAACAGGCATCCTGCAGCATCTTGAGTTTTGTCCAAGGTACACCAGCCTCACTAATAAATTAATTACTAATATATTAATTTCCTACAAAGAAAAAATCATCAGTGTGCTGGTTGAGGCTGTGCTGTGTGTTTGTGCATGTACGACTTTCTCTGCACCTTAACTCCTGCATTAGTGCACACAGCAAATAAATGAATGTGTGCTTCAGGGTCTCAGAGAAGTCAGATTTTGAGCTTTCAAAGGGCACATTTGTAAATCAAAAATTCATTTAAAAATAAAGATGTATTTCAAAGGAGCTGATTTTCCTAGTCATTATTAGCATCCAAGGTGCATCTGTATTGTGCTAGGGTACTTGAAGAAAGAGATATTTGGATCAAAGAGACAATGTTTTGTAAGGAGACTTCAAAAGTAGTTTTCCTTAAAAATGTTTGTTCAGGTGCAGAGGGTGAGAGAAAGGAATATTGTTTGAGGCAATTGCTGTTGGACATCAAAAGGTGAATGTCCCCATATAATATGCAGTGATTCCAGTCAAGGTGTCTCTGGAAAGGAATATTACCAGCATTGACTAGTAAAGCAACAGAAATTATCTTCATGAAAAAAGCCTTGGTCTCTAAAAGTTTGGCTTANCTAGTAAAGCAACAGAAATTATCTTCATGAAGAGGTGCCTTGGTCTCTGAAAGTTTGGCTTGTTATCCTCATTCCAGTTAATACTTTGTGTTTGTCGAGATTTTTATTTTAAGGGCAAAAACGATGGATAATGGAGTATATTGAAATGGAGAATTGAGTAGTTTAGTTTATTGTTTTGCTTTGCCTGAACGTAGTTGCTACACAGGTAACTTCTGTTTTTGAAGGAATTGCAAGGCTCAGGTATAGCTTGTGACACATTACAGCTCAGCAGAGCCTGTGGCAAAGCAGTAAAATCCTCTGCCTCTTGCAAAGCCACTAATAGCATGGTAATAAGTTGTGTTTTATGCAGGCTTCTTTTTTAAAATATTAAGTACTAAAGAATACTGTGACTACAGAGAAACCTGCTTTGACTCACTTAGACAAATGTGTGCCGTGGTATGGGCAGGAAATGGAAGGACAGAGATCACATGTGGAACCATCTATCTAAATTAGCTGGATGGGGGCCAGGAGACTGGAACTTGCAACATTGCCTTGATTAGTAGAAAATGAAATGGTGGTTTTGTGTAAGAATAATGATTCTGGTATTATTCTGGGCCGGTGAGGCAGATCCTGCAGGACACAGATGGTACATGTGAAGGTGGTGCATGTGGAGCTGGAAGGCTTTGGAAAGGTAAGAAGCTCAGAGAGAGGAACAAGTTAAAAGGGAGGGCTGTGCACAGGAGGAAAGCAGCATATATATATATTTAGGTCTGAGGCCCTTTCTCCTGTTTCATCTCTTGAAAGAGAGGCATAAATAAATAGAGCATCACTCCCTTCTCCAAGGCATAGAGAGAGGCCACAGAAACGTGATCCTCTGCGGGCCAGTCAGAGGCAGTGCTCCAGTAATCGGGAGCTGCTGGGCTGGGCTGGGGACGTGCTCACAGATCTGCAGTGTGGACCTGGCACCTGATCCTCCCCATCCTCAGCCACTCCGGGCTGGGGCTGCCTGTGTGTGGTACCTGTGCTGCATGGCTGCCATAAAGAAAAAAACCCACCTACATCCCAGTTTGCAATGCTCCCCTGCGATGGCCCTTTGGGTTCAGACAAGCAAAGCTGGAATAATTGATTAGTAAATATTTGAAGGATTTTCTGCCTTTCCAAAGGAGTGGCACTATCTTGGCCTTGCCCGCATACCAAGCATTCCCCTTTGGGGTTGTTTACAAGAAAACATGATTAGGATTTTCTTTTGTTCTGGGGGAGAGGAAGAGGGCTTGGATTGAGAGCTGATGGGAGGACATAGAGGGGGTTGCCGTAGGAGCTTCATCCTTTCTTTAACTTCACCTATTCGGTTTCACTTACGCACCTTAATCTGCCATTTGGTGGGATGATGCCATGTTGAATTCCTGTTAGGTAGAATATGAAGCCTAGGCAGGGTGAAGCTTCAGATATCAGGCACTTCTAAAATCTGTTTGGCATATGGGGTAAAACCCCCACATCCCAATCCTTAAGGTGCAATTTATATTAAAGTTTAATGTTCTGTCAGTTTAGTTTCATTGATAGTGTTGTGTGCAGCATTTGCTTTGTTCTAATTTTTAACCTGTTTTGTGTCTGGTTAGTTAATTGAATTTGAAATACAAAATTAAACAAATTTGTCACTTTTAGAGTAATATAAATATTTTTGAAGAGTGTTGTGCCTATTTAGCTGTTGGTTGCTTTTAAATTGTAACCAATTCGAGCTGTAGGTGCCAGCTATAACTTTGGCATTGTCTCTCTATCATCTAATTGAAAAAACCTTTGGATTTTTTTTTAAGAATCCTGAATAAAATATTGATAGGATCAGGGTTATTTTGTTTGTCATGAAGACCAAAGCATAAATGCAGCTGCATTTTAGTTTTTATTTGGTTTATTTATGAAGAGGCAAAGTACATAGCAACTGCAGCTTTTCCAAATGTGAAATTTCTACAGTAGGAAGAAATCTCCTTTAGAACTGCAGATACTTTATTTTGTTGTTAAATACAGCACTCTATGACCATGCTGGTTCACCTTCTATTGTCTTCAGTCCATCTCTGCTCCTTCTCACTGGTAGCCTCAGTCTTAGGAGTGAAGGAGTGGACTGTGATGGAGGTGGCAGAGTTGGACCTACAGGGGAAGTGAATTTAGAGAGTAAAAACCACTGCTGCGTGTTCTGTTTGGAGAAACTTCTGCCCGCAGCTCTGGAGCTGTGAAAGTGCAGTCTGGACCTGGGAAAGGTGGGAGGAGACTGTGCTTCCTTGTATCTTTTGCAAAGGGAAGTTTCGCTGTTGTGCATTCTGTTGTGTGTGACTTTGCTGGCAGAGAGGGAAGCAGGAAGGCTGCGGAATGGCCAGCTGGCACTTGCAGGAAGGGGAGAGAGAACCCCTACCTGCCATGGCCTGTGGGTGCCAGGGACAGACACACACAGCAGGTCTTTCTTCCTGCAGTGGGAGGTTTGTGTGTGTGCATTGTCGATTGTCCACGGCAGCTGACACTGGGGGGAGGGAGCTCTTGGGGGAGACGCAGAGATTTGGATCAGGGAATGTGTGCTTCAGTCAAAATGCTTCAGTTCCTGTTCATACCAAGCGACTCCAGCTAGTTGGAACATGATTTTTGGATTGGATTATCAATGTAACTTAGGTTGGGTGTTTTTTGTTATGGTTTCCCCACCTTCCCTAGCAGGGCACGTTTTGCTGAAGGATCAATTGGAAAAGCTGAAGGAATGTGGATGATGTGAATGACAGGGTTACTACTCTGGCCACTTTGACAGACTCACTGCATTTCTAAAATCCACCCCTTTCACTATTCTTTTATGCTTTTACATGTTCTGATTAATGGAATCTTGAATCTTTTTTTAATTATTTGCATAAGGTCACACAAAGTATTAAGCTAAGGCCATGGAGAATAACTTTGTAAATTCTTACTGCTCTGAAATCTAATTAAAAACCTGCAAGCTTCATCATTCATCATTTTACCATAGGAGTGTATTTCTTATGGAGACAGTCTAATATCCTGCAGCAACTTCAGGGCATTTAAAAAATAATTAATGGACCCTTTTAGGGCAAAGTGTGTTGCTACAATGTGGAATAATACTTCAGTGTTGTAAGTGAATGGTGTGCTAGGAAACACTAATCCCTTGTGTATAGTAACAGGAAGTATGAATATTACTTATTAATAATAATGTAAAACACCTTCACACACAGGCTTTTTCCTGGGCATGTCTACCTTTCTGTAAACAACAGCAAATTTTAATTACAGAAAATTGGTGAGAAACAAGAAGGATTTATGGAATTAAGAATTAAGACGATCTGTTTATTTAAAAGTCTTCAGAAGTTGTACGAGATGGAACTTAGCTGTATGTGAGGGATGAATGTTGTGCAATAATGCCCCTTCATTCCCCTTTCATAATAAATCTCCTCAGAGTATTCATCTGAAGGGCTGGATGCCAAAAAGAACAGGTTCGACTTGTCTGTGAGGATTTACACCACAGTAAAATGCACAACTGCTTTTGTAGAGGTCATTGTGAAGGTCACGGAGCCAGTACACACTGCTGAATGGGAGCAGCCTGGAACAATGGTGTGAGAGGCTGGACTGCCTGAAAGTGCTGCTTAAAACCTCATCTGAAATGTAGCAATAAGCTGGAATCCTTAAAACACACGGCTTCAAAGCATGCAGGCTGTTTTGCAAGAAGTAAACCGTCTCCTTTCCAGTAGTTTGCATCCCATACCCTGTGCTGAATGTGGCTCTGAGCTCAGAATGCAAGAGTGTGCCCATTTTCTGACCATTAACATGGAAATAACTGAGTGTGTCTAATATAAACACCCTCAAACCGTTAATAATTGCCTCTGTCCAGTTTTTAAAAACCCACAACGATACTGGATTTAATTACCTGAAATCTGGCACACCTCTTTTTTACAAATAAGGTCTGAGTTTGGCTGTACGGTCACTATGTCTTTAAATAAAAGATGATGATCATTTCAAATGGCAACCAGCCATCAGTGGGGTTTAGTGCAGAGATTAATTAGTAAACTTTGGAATGCGCTACAGCAAATGCAGCTGATTGGCAATAGCATGTGGAGCAGCAACTGGTGGAAAGCTGGTGCTGCTGAGCAGCAGAGGTATTTCCAAAAAGACTTAAGGGTGCTGTGATGTGCTGTGCTTTAAATGGCACTGTGCTGATTGCATCAAACCAGCAGGTCTCTGTTTATGCAGTTTGGTAAATGCACAGATTAAAGAAATCTGCTGTGCATTTGGAAAGAAAGCAAGTTTTCTTGTATTGTTTTGATAAGGAGAGGTGCACCCCATGAATAAAGTGATGCCTCTGAACATCAGTTTACAGGGATTGTGGTTTGTCTGCAGTGCATTTTACATTTTTTTTAACTAGGAAGACAAATGTTAAGTGCTAAGATAAGAATTATTCAAAAAAGACACCGAAGTGGATATGGACAATTCAATGGCTATTGCAGTAAGCTGTTTCTTAGAATTCTGGTCCACTTTAAAAAATCATACAGATTTCAAAGTATGTGTGTCTGCATGGCTTGTGATTGCTTACTCTCTTCCTTTTAAAGTTTTAAATGCATGATTAGATAAACTTGGAAACTTTCTCTGTAAGTTAGCTTTCTAAAGAGGTTTGATCTATTTGGTATGAGTAATGGACCCCATTATGTGTAGTCCCTAGTGGGACTATTTTCTCAGCTTGTTTGGGCCGTGGGATTGGGGCCCAGATAATGAATTTAAGATGATTTATAGAACAAATAATTAATCTTGTGATATTACTTGGAAGCCAGATACACTTCTTAAAATCTCTCTTAATAATATTGTATTAGTCTCCTGATGCCCACCTTCTGTTAGAGAGGGATGGTCAAACATCCATTTAAATTGGTAAGAAAACTCACACCAATACCGGTAGGTTTTTGCTCTGGAAATGGCTCAGGCATGTGGATTACCCTGGTAAAATTAATCTGGCTGCACAGACCCTGTGTATTGAGCTCAAGTCTGCCCGCCCTTGCGGGCTAGTGGTATCTCTGAAATAGTCACATACATTTTTGATCTAAACCTGGCGGAGTTGCTTGATCTCATAAGATATGGATCACCCTGGCTTTGACCCAGAAAACCCTTAAGTATGTGCTTTGAACCAAAGCAAGCAGGTATTCCTGTTGGCTTAACTCTGGGCTCTGTGACTTGGTCCTTGTTGCAGCTCAGTCCTTAGGGCCCATCAGCGTTCCGTGGCGGATCTGTGAGCCCAGCAATGGCACACGTTGGGGTCTGGTACCTGGGTACAACCTGCGCGACTTCCGAGCTGTTGGAACAGTCCCTGCGAGGACGAGGAGTGGAGGCTGGAGCAGTGAGGGTGCTGGTTGTTCCTCTGGAGGCCTGTTGGTGCAAGCCTCTGCTTCCTAGAGCGTGGTGTTTGCTGCCACAGGTAATTGCAGCGCGGCGGATGGGCTCAGTTTACGCCATCAGGTTTAGGCTTGCTTGGCTTTGTTGGACTGGACTTGTGGGCCACGATCCAGGCAAGGAATCGGAATGCGACTGCTGCTTTGACTTTGTGGGGCTCTTTGTGTGCTCAGAGCCGAGTATTCTAAGCTGAGTCAGTGGTGCTGAATCTGGGTCTAAGCCCCAGGTAAGTATCTGATAAAATTTTCTGATGGCAAATAAACGTGTTAGCTTGACATGCCTCTAAATAATTCCCGTGTGCAAATGTGCACATGATTGGGGCACTACACAGTTGTGCAAACATTCTGTGATAGTCTTTGTTTAAAAGTGTTCAGCTCATGCCCTGGATTATTTGCGTCTGGGTGTACCTGTGTGTACACACACAGAGCAGAAACCTCCATGCACACAAAGAGCATCTCATTAAAAACTGCACTATTTGAGCACTGCAATCAGCTAATTACTGAGGTGCGTTTATTTTATTCAAACTGCTTTGTGTATGTACAGTATACACATCCAGGTACATTGCAGAGCATTATCAATAATTAAAAGCAAACTGTAGCCCTTTACAGAAGCAAATGTAGGTACATCCAGTGGAGCGTTATCCTGGCCAGGCTGCTGGTTCGCTGTGACTCAACTATTGTATGAATTACAGAATGCTCTTTGTAGCACTTGAGGGTTGCCTGTTAGTATTGGTCTAAATCTGAGATAGAAAAGATTAAACAAAGCATGAATTTCTTTGACTTGATAGCAAACAGTCGCTGCAGCTCCCCACTTGAGCCAATGCCCTGGAACAGGCCAGTGCAGCTGCCGGAGTAGCTGAGCTGGGGGTTAGGTGATTTGGTAAGGTGAGCTGCTGTAGGCTCTGGCAGGCTTTTGTTCCTTGTAGGTCTCTTGGTCAGTGCTCTGTCCTGGCAATAAATGTTTCAGCCAACACATCAACGACTGTGAACAGGAGATGGGGGAGAGAAAAGTTGATGAAGTGTCATGTTTTTACTGAGATTAATGGGAAACTGAAGGAGAAACCATGGTTTTCTCAGTCAACTACCAATTGATAAAAGTTCATGTCCAGAGCTAGGGCCAAGTTATTGAAGCTGCTGATGATTTATAGGGTGATTTTAAATTTGTTTGTTAAAGCTTTTTTTAAAGCTTGCCATGTTTTGCTGAAAATATAATTTTCCACAGAGTTATACATCTTAAACTTCCTTTTCTTTTTCTTGTCATATCTTGGACAACTGAAAACAAACCCCCAGAACCCCATCCTGGATTATTAAGCCAAATGTGCCGTGAAAGCTTCTCGGACAGCTTGCCTTGGCACGCTGAAATTAATGTGGTTATAGTCCAGCCATGGTGGTGGTGGGGTAAATAACCTTCCAAACTGTCAGCACTTGGGAAAGGGAACACAAAAACCTATTATTATTCATATGTAGTGTAGAGTTTCTGATTTGCTCCCATTGACTTGAGTGATGTGGTATCAGTTACGGCGATGGCTGCAGCGCCGGGTTTGTGTTTCACGTAATGAAGTGGAGCGGCGATGCAGATGCCCAGTAGCCCAGTGTGGCTGGATGGATGGCTTCCAGGTAGATGGACGCTGGGGCTGGCCGGCTTAGGAGGCAGCTTGCTGTGGTCAGCCAAAAAATCAGCTCTTGCTGGTGAGTCTGGAAGTGTTTGTGCGCGCTGAGTCAGTCTCTTTATATACCGGGTGATTGTAGCACTGATTAGGCTGGAAAGGCTTGGCAAATCCTCCTTGTGTGGGAAGCTCGAGTGCAAAAACTTGCCTAATTTTCTTCATTTAAATCAGTATCGTCCTGCTGGAGGCCTTTTGGAAAGCACATCTAAGTGAACGGTGTTTTAAGTTAACACAGTGTTCACAATAAAGGGCAGTTTCACTGGAAAAGGGTGTGCTGAGGGTTACCTTCCCCAGGCTTCTGCCCTGTTACATGTGGAGAGACTCGATTCTCCTGCAGACACACATTTTCTTTCATGAAATTTGTACTTGAAAGATTTAGTATCTTCAAATTTGCTTTATGATCAGCAATTCTTTGAACTTGCAAACAAGAAAGTGTGGATAACTTCAAATATCCATTTGAAGTCTGATTGTGAGGAATGCTTGTGTTGATTTTGACCTTACAATGTGAAGTTTGATCTCTGTCTCAAAACTGCAGTTTTCTAGCGGAAATGTAAATACAGTCTGAACTTTTTTTAGATACCTTTAAAGTGTGCTCTGTCTCTTGAAGACAGGGACTTGATTCCGGAGATCCTGGATATTCAAACCATGGAAACCTAGTTCTGTTCATAAGGCCCCAGATTCAGGAGCTGGTCTCTAACCAGCAAAACTCACTTGCATGTGCTTTCATTCAGGAGACACCAATCTGTGGTGGTTTAGACTTGAATATAACATTTTTGGTAATAGTGAAGCTTCATAGACTAGAGCAGGGTGAAGGGTGGAAGCTGACTGAGATGATTTAGAGTTTTACATAAGCACATAAAGCTGTAAGTTGTCTTGTTGTGTTTGGGTTTGAAAAGCACTTTTTAACTACTTTGACATCTCGCTTTTATTCTCAAACATCTGCTTTAGATTGTTTGCCATAAAAGTGTAAGAATTAATCTTGCCCTCATTTTTGTTATTGCTACCAGAAACCAAACTATTTTTATTACTTCTGGTATAGGGATTTGGACACTGAACTATTTTCAGAGTTTAGGAGAAAAGGAGTTTGTATTTTATTTTCTTTTCTTCCCCCCTCATGCACCCTTCCCCTCCTCAAGCTTACAGGTAGAGTTAATTAAATTACCGTATTTAAATGCACAAAGATGTTCAACATGGCTTGTAGAACTGCGTAGGAAGCTCTACTGTGCTTTATTTGGTCAATACTAAGAGTTTTAGGGGGATTCAAATGATCAGCTTACGTTGGTTTCTCAGAGCAGCAGCTGCCCTGAGCCAGGATAAGCATTTGCATCATCTGTGGAGAGCCTGATACCTATTTTACTGATTGGAAATAATACATGAAATTCAAAGAAATGAAAACCTTCCTATATGTTTAGTCCTTTGATTAACAAATGTTCTTAATGCTTGTTCTTGGGGCTTCCTTCCTTGGGGATTGCAGCTCGTTTGTGCTGGTTCCCCAGCAGCGGCCAGCGGCCATGGCGTGGGAGGTCAGTGCGGTCCCTGATCTCCAGCACGCTGCCTTTGAGCCGTGGCTCTCCCCGGGCTGGCTGTGAGTAAATGTCAGGGCACTCTGCTGCTCTGGCTTCATCCACTGCTCGTGCCAGAGCATACAGGAATCTTCCCTTCTACAATGGAAGTGTTGTTTTTAAGGCAAAACTGTTGTAAGGCTACAGCAGGAAATACTCAGGCAGCCTCTCCAGCTTGCTTGAAATGCGATGTTTGTGCTGCAGTTGCTTTCACAGCAGTCTCCTCTTTCAGAGTCCGTGGCAACACTTGCTTTTTTTTATTTGAATACAAGTGTTTTAGCAAAAGGGTTCACAAAGGAACCAGTGAACAAAGTAAAACAGATGAGGCATCTTTTTGTTTTGCAAACAGATAAATCGGATTTCTCAGGGACTGAGTGAAATTGCCGTGTGATTTTATTCCTGTTTCTGCTGCCAGCTTCTATTTTCTCTGAGACTGTAGATTTTTCGTGGCAGGAACCATTCCTTTTTCTATGTGTTAAAGATGCCTTAGGTATTTCTGGTTGTGTTTCACGGAGTTAGGAAGCTGTGGCCACTGAAACCAGGACAATGCAGCAGGCCATGGTTGTTCCTGGAGGTTCATTATGCACCTCTCTGAGGATCAGACAAAGCTTACAAATGGGCTTCTTGGTCCTGTGAAGTTCTGTGAATCCTGTCCAAAGGACTGGTAAAATTCAGGTGCTGTGGGAAGGAAGTACACACAACCTGGAAAGCTGGCATGTGTCTGTGGTTCAGATTTAAGCACAATTTTGATATAACCAGTTAAAACATAGATGGAAGTTTGCATAGAAAGAAACTAAAAGACCGAAAGGACAAAAGAATATATTTTGTGCAGATTAAAAATGCAGTTTATTCTGCCCCATGGTATTTTTTGTTTAGTTTGAGAGAATTAATGGGCATTTTCAAAGTAGTGCCATGAAGTGTGTTTCACGTTTGCAGTGGGTCCGCTCCCGTCCCAGAATAGTCTGTTCATGTTTACTTGTGTGCTCTGCATACAAATGAAAAAAGGCTAGAAATAAACTACTTCCTCCTATGTTAAGTAATAATTTCTAAATATACAGCTAGCAGGTTTCAGTTTTCATTTAAAATTTTGTAGTAAATACAACCCACAAATATTGTGAAGATGTATCACATACTGCTAACGTCTGATACTTTCTTAGGTTTTTAGCTTTAGACTTCAGTTTTTCTAAATTCCTTCTTTTTATCTTTTTGCCTGTTTCTAATAATTCACTCTCTTCCTGTTTTTCTATTCTATTCATGCTTTTCCTTTCATCTGCCTTTATTGTCCTTTTCTTAATATTTTATTCTTTTTTTTGTTTGTTTCTGTTGCTATAAAAACTTCCTTGCTTTCTCTTGCCAGACAATTATCAACCTTTAGCAGTCCCTCCTTAAAATCTAGCTATTCAAGGAATCTCACTTTATTTCTTCCCTTTATCAGGCAGACATAAGCCATACTGAATGTGATGTTCTGCATCTTTATCAACGTTTGTCTGGCTCTAAGCTGGGTGCTCAGGAAAACAGGGGATATGTCTCTGACTTCCATACACACACATGGAGTTTTTCATCTTCTGCAGTCTGAGGTCAATCTTCTGTTTTGGTTTGTTATTTTAAGCAGTCTTTCTTTTTAAATCATCCATCAGACTTTGCATTCCTCAAAAACGATATTGTGGAGCTGTGGCTGCTTGGCTGGGGGGAAGCTGCTTTAGAGGATCCCAGGGAAGAGCAGATAGTGGAGTACAGTGACGTGTGATTCTTTATGAGCTGCTGCTCTTCCAGCACAGCAGCTGGTTTTTACAGGTTCCACTGTTCTCCAGGAAATCCTAGATAATTTTCTTGCCTAATAGAGGGATGGTATCAGTGTCACAGGCAGCTTTCCTTCAGCAAAGTAGGAGCACCAGTGGATTCACCTGTGCGGAGACTCAGGCAGTTGTTGCTGGCTGGGGAGCGATGCCTCGTGCTCGGACCTCCACTGCTGCGTCCGTCCCTCTCTGCGTTCTGCCTCATGATACACAAAGTGGCGTTTTTCATTTATTTCTGCTTCACGTCCCTTGAAAAATTAGGCCCTTAGTGTGTGTATTTAAAACAATGTTATATTAAAGCTTTAAATCCTGTAATTAGGCTGGCTATTGTTGACAGTTGATACCCTGCTTTGTTGATAGCCAAACCAAAATGACCAAGGCTCCAGAAGTCTGACGGTGGAGATGCAACAAAAGTTTGTTTAGTTCTGCTTAATGCTGTATTCCCAACATAGCACACTGAGGAGTGGCGAAACAAACTGAACAGAACGTGGGCTTTGAGTCACCTGCAGTGAAACATTTCTCTGAAGATGGGAAGAACCTGCGGCTGTACCCTGTGAAGAGAAAAAAACAAGTGTGAGCTGATAGTGAGGTTTGCAAATGGAACTGGCATTCCCAAGGTGTCCAAATGCCCCCAGCCAGCAGCCAGCTTGTGGCCTGGCTCTTCAGTCCAGCTGAAAGTGGCCAAACAGGCACCGTGTACAGGGTAGAGGCCCTGGGGACAGCAAAAGGAGCAGAAGCAGTTGAGCTGTGTCTGGCACAGTGCTTAGGAGCTGAGACAGGGCTGGGAGCAAGATTGAGAAACCAGTGTTGCAAATGAGGACTGTGACCTGGGGGCTTATTAGTGACATGGAAACGATGTGTTTTACTTCTTTGTTCCCAAAAATAACGCTGTCCTGTGTACTGGGCTATCCTTTGAACAGTGGCGGGGATTTTGAGGAAAGCTTGGCAGTTCCTGCCAGAACTCTGGGGTCTCCGCTGAAAACGAGGGAGTGACTTGTTGCAGCAAACATCCAGGCTATCCCCTGAATCCTGCCCGGGCTTCAGCAGGCGGTGCTGGAGAGGACAGTCCCGGGCAGGCACTGCGATCCATGGGCATGAGGAAAGGGCACCGGGCTTTTCTGTGAACAGAGGAGGCACTAAATCCTGCCCTGGCTCTGACCCAGCAGAGCTGCAGCTCCGCTTGTTAGATGGATACAGGCTTTCTTCTGGAGATTAGAGAAATGGGGCTTTTTGGCAGGAGCTTAAAGATAAGTCTGGTCAGGTAATTACTTATGTCAGAAAGTTGTAAAGGAAAATTTTGGAGGCAAGTAGAGCTGATGGTGTGATTTAACCCATGTTACTCCGTGGTTAATTTCCCAGGGACCTGTTTGTGTAACAAATCGCATATTTCTGCCTGACTTTGTTAATAGTTTCTTCAGTGCTGTTGATCTCTTGGTTTATTTTTGTCATTCCTAAAGAAAGCACATCTTTTAAATCTGTTTTGGCATTTGAA
Source organism: Pomatostomus ruficeps (assembly GCA_013400735.1). Taxonomy (NCBI): domain Eukaryota; kingdom Metazoa; phylum Chordata; class Aves; order Passeriformes; family Timaliidae; genus Pomatostomus; species Pomatostomus ruficeps. Next base: position 303,376 of record VYZT01013194.1, on the reverse strand, counting down.
AATCAAATTAAGTTACTGTGGAGGGGAAAAAAAAGGTCTAAATTTAGTGAGATTGTTATTAGGCATCTGAAATAATCTACCGCACAGAGAAGGGGGTTGACAATCTCGTATCTCTGATCTTGCCATTTGTGGTCAGATTTTGGATTTGAAATCAGCAGAAAAGCTTAATGTTGGTTCTGTTGCTTTCTGTCAGATCATTTGTTCTCTTTCAGTTTCATTTCTGGGATGCCCTCATAGCACTTGTCATAATCAAGTAAACAAGTTAGATTTATTGTAGCTTTTTCAAGAGCAGAAGAGAGAAAAATTGATATTTAAGTCTTTGAAAAAAGCTTCACTGGCACAGGAATTTTAGGCCAAGGAACAGAATTCTACATTTTAGTTTGACATACTTTGTGTTTATTTAAAAAGGCTGTGAAAGACAGAGAGGGTAAAGGTTAAAATAATATTAACCGAGCCCTCCAAATCTATCAGTTTCATTCTCCCTTTCCAGAGTATTACTGTAGTCAAAGTAGTTAATCATAATCAGAAAGCCACATTAGCATTGCTGACATGGTTTTGTCAATAGTGAATTGATAGGGTGGAAACCGGAGGGGGAAAATAAACCCACAGCAACCCAGCTTCTGACTCACACCACACTGCCAAAGAGATTTGCATTAATATCTGTAAGAAATTGTGTTAACGTGAAATCTTTCCAAAACCTGAATTCTGTTACGAGCCTAACAGTAAAATAGTTTCCTAAGACCATTTATACTGAAAAATTCAAGGAATTTATAGTTTTGTTTTAATGTTCACTTGAAAGCATGTGGATAATTGCTCTCTCAGATGATGGTGTGTTTAAAAGGGGCTTAACCTCCCTGTCCTGCCGCGTACAATGGAAGCAGTGCTGGGATGTGTTTTAGCAGCATCATGTCAGGGCATCCCACAGCCCTGGGTTCCTCCTCGTCTTCTTTCGCCAGGCTGGGGAGGGTGACCTGACAGTGAAAAGGGTTAAATAAAAATAACATTGCTGCAAACTGACTTAATGAGACGGAGCCCGAATGTCTATTTCTGTGCTCTGACGTGTGCTGTGGAAGTGGGGTGACAGCAGAGCTGAGTACGTTCCTAAGCAGAGAGAAATTTAAAAAAGCAAAAAGATTGGCTACAGCAACCAGTCCAGCTGCTGCTAGTACAGAAACCTGCCTTGTCTGGACAAGTTTTACTGACCCCAGCCTCTGGCTTCTGTCTCTTGCCTGGGGATGTTTTTGTGGCATAGCTGTTCCTCCTCTTTGCCCTACTAGTGCATTTTTGGTGTCAGTCTCCTTTCTCCTCCTCCTCGGCACTTGAAAGGTTTCTGGGAAGGCTGTCAGTTGTTTCTTTTTGCTGCTGAGGGAAGGAGGTGAAGGAAGGCACTGTCATTTTGGAGACAGGACAGGAAGAGAGGGCAAGACAGGAAGAAATGTGAATGCTGCAACTTGGGCTGATATTTCTGTGCTCTGTGTGCTAAAATAACCTCTTTCTGCTAGCAGGCAAATACTGATGTACCTGGCATCTAACAAGAGTCCCTCCCCAAACCTCTGTGAAAGGTGCACAGATACACTCTAATTTTGATGTTCTAATGGCCGTGATTGTTCCTGAAAGGGTGTTGTTTTTATTTCAAGTAAGCTCCTTGTTACTGCAAGAGCAGTTCTTTGTATGTAATCCATGGCTTTTCTTTTATTAATGCCATGTTGTATCACAATCTGAAACCAAAACTGGCCACTGCTTTTGTTTCTTTTTCAGCTGAGAGTTGTCTCAAACAGTGTATCAGCCAGTTAGTTTTACTTCTAATACAAAGATATTATTCAACCCCCTCCCAATTTAATCCTGTATTTCTCATCTGAACTCATACAGCACATGAATAGAATGTCAGTTGCTCACAAATCCATTGCTGGGCAGGCTTTTATATAAACAAAGTCCTAAGGATAAGCAAATGCCTTCCTTCTAATTAGCAGCATGTTTTGTGGTTCCATACATTCCAATATGTAATAGACAGCTCCGGTGCCTAAAATAATCCCAGGGAAAGCACTCGTACGCCGTGAAGATTGGGGTGGGAGGGAGAGGAGGCAGGAAGAAGTGTTGTCTGTGTTCTTGGAAGCCTTTTCTGTCTTCATTTGGATGCTGTCAGCTTCTTTTACACAAACATTACAGCATCCAAGGGGAATTAGAAATACTTACCCATGACCACATCAGATTTTAGGTTTGTCAGGAGAAAGCAATGCAGAAGCAGGACCTTGGCCCCACTGCTTTCATTTTGGTTTCAGCATGCTGATAAATGCCTTCTGATGCTGGAAAGAGGTAAGGCTGACTGTCTAGGTGGAATACAGGAAATTTAGAAGTCTTACCTCATAGATTAGAAATGGGTTTTGGATCTGTAAAAGTGCTGTGTAAGTCTGAAGTAACAGTTACTGTCTGTGTGTCTGAAGTTGCAGAGCAGCTTCCCTTTAATACCAGTCTGTTATGAAGTGGTTAGGGACCACTTGGGACCGGGAGACGAAAGTGGGATGCTTCTGGTCAAATACCTTTTAACTGAGATAATACTGGTCAAATCGAGCCTTTTAACTTCAACAAGGGTTTTTTTGTGAGTCAGCTTATCCCAGCATCAGTGGAAATAGGAAAGGCAATGATTTTAGTTTGCATCGCAGCCTTTTGCACCAGTCTGTGCCATACCCAGTTCTGGCAGCTCACTAACCTGTGCAGGGCCAAACAATTTGGAAGTCTGTGAGCTCAAGAGCCTAAAGGCCAGACAGCTACAGGGCAGGAACAATAGCTGATCATGGGGCTTTTTACCCATTGCTAAGTGGAATGTAATCCACGTTTCCAAACCCATCAGCTAAAGCTGCGATTTTGGGAAATAAAAACAAATGAGCTGTCTCATCCAGCTGCACAATCTCCTTGAGGTGCAGATCTGCTGGCTGCACACAAACCAGTGCAGTTGTTTTGCCATCCTAGATCCTAATATACGTGCACCTTGGCCCAGGATGGAGGTGACAGTCATAGGAGAAAGTCAGTGCTTGGAAACTGATGAACCAGAAATGTGTTGCCAGTATTTAATGGTGAAGATAATGAACTACTGCAACAACTTACCAAGGGGATGTGCCTGGACCTTTATGATCTGAAATCTGTAAGTCTAGGTTGGATGCCTTTCAAAAGAACGTGTTTTGGCTGAAGTGCCAGTCCTTGGGCTTCATACAGGAACACAAAATGTCCTGGCCTGTGCTGGACATGAGGTTAGACCAGCTCAAGGGTGGACAGTTTGGATAATGCAGCTCCTCTTTTGACATTCTACCGCCACAGTGAGTTGGGGATGCAATTCCACACCTCACAGAGAGGTCCTTCCCCATGACCCCTGTCCCCCCCATACCCCTGGTGTGCTGAGCAGTCAGGTGTCCCACCATTCACGGGCAGCTCCCTTGCAGTGACTGCTCGGTCATCTGAGGGATAATGGCCATCGTGATCCCCTGTGACCTCAGGCACCTCAGGAACCCCAAAAAGAGGGGAAGACAAATGAAACATTTTCATCCTGTCCTCCCAGGAGCTCCCAGAGTGGACATCTGTAACAGCATAAATGGTGGTGGGGAAGGAGGCCAGTGATGAGCCCAGTCCTTGTGTTGGGACCCTTCCTGTGTCTCTTGGCCAGTGCTGGCAGAAGTTGCTCTCATTAACAGTGTCAGGAAGGCACCAGTGGCAACTCTGCTGACAGCGAGCAGCTGCTCTTGTGGTGTCCCCAAGGGATGGGGCTCCTGCAACCTGAGATTCTCCCTTTTTCCACACAGAAGTAATTTCCCAAAATATTTACCATGGTTTTGATCTTTACCCAAAACTGAAATTTCTTTTCTATGGCTGGAACAAAATTTGGATTTGGAAAGAGTGAGACTCTTCACTCACCAGATGAGGTTGTACACGTGTAAAACTTTGGGATGACTTTTCATTTCATTTGGTTAAAGACAAAGATCTTGCTAAAAATTCAAATCTAAGAGTCTTGTTTAAGCATTAACCTCTTGCAGTCGGTGTAAGAGGCCCACATAAATGTAGTTACAAAGTATTATATTTCAATAAACTTGAATAGATTGTAAATTGACAGCTTCTAGGAAAATAGAAAACCCTGCATTTATGTTCTAAAATACCACAAAGTGGGATTAGAGCTGAATTTTCAACCTTTCTTTTCCTACTTTTTTAAAATGTGTGGTAGCCTGCTTCTACTGTTGCAGCAGTAGTTTGTAGCACAGGAATAAGCGTGCTGACCGTGGGAGCCGGAGTGATGCATGGCTGACTGGAGAACTTCCTTCACATCTCATCTCCAGGACACTGTCCCCATACCAGTGTCAGCAGCGGCCTCTCCAGTCCCCCAGGCAGTGCAGAAAAAGCCTAAAACGCTCTGTTTTCATCACGCACACAGGGCTGTTTCAGTGGAAAACTTGAGCTGCCGATATTTCCGTAGAGATCGGCTGAGTTCCACGATAACACTTCCCAAGGACTTACGTCCTCAGCTTTCTTAGCTATTTTCTGCAACTCCCTAAACAAAAATATCTCTGCTCCAAATTCAGAAACGTCACTGTCTTCGACCACAAATTTAATTAACAACTTTCCCCTTCTACAGACATTTTGGTTGCCCTCTTTAGTTAATTTTAACCCAGCGTCCCACATTGGGAGCCTGTGTTTTCCACTTGAGGGAGTAGATGCTCACAGGAGTGGCCCCGGGGAAGCTCAGCTCAGAAAGTGATCACCAGTGGGAGCCGGGGTTATACACCGTGGAAAGCTTCCCCTCTCCTGTTTCAGACAAAATGTCTACACAAACAATACTGCTCCTTTGCTAAATTCCTGCATTCTGCAGATGGGAAGCTCAATTTCTGCAGGGAAAGCCAGGCTGTTTGGAGGCAGCTCACGGCGCTCTGGCTTTTTGCTGCTGCTGCTAATTTTTGTGAGCACCATAGAATACAGTAGAAAATTGAAACTGTGTGAAAGATCAACAAATCAGTGTAGAATGTCACGCAGCAACATCTGTTAACTTTGGCTCTATCTCATATCCTTCTGACCCCCTCCTTCCCAGCCACAAGTCTCCTGTTTTGTGAGAGCTCCGAGTGATAGGGACTTGGAGGGGAGGGGTGTGGAAATGTCACGCTATTTCTCAGAGGTCTAAAGGGCTTGCAAAAGTACCATCTGGAGTGAAAGCTTAGTGTTTGTGTGTTTCTGTATTTTTAGTTATGAAACAAATGGGAATTTGCTGAATGAATTAATTGTATTGCTCTGTAAAAGTCTATCTTGAGAGCCATTATGTATGGGAGCTTACAAAGCCTGAGGAGAGAAAGGAAAGTGGCTTCCCTATCTAATTAGGGCTTTCAGGAAATCATTGATTACAGAATCAAGTAGGGTTGCTCAGAGACATTTGTTTGATAGTACTTCAGATAAATGAAATTTGTGCCTAATAATAATTTTGCAAGTGACACTGGAAGCAGCTGTACTCTCTAATGGTAAACTTGCCCTGAGTGAAACTTCCCCCCTTCCTTCTTGTCCAAACAATTATAGCTACTGAAACATCACTTCCAATCTGTAGGTCCCAGCAAAAAAATGTAAATCATGAAGAAGTGAGTGATATGGTGAACAGAATGTTCTTAATGGGATGGTGTTTGCCTGGACCAAGTGAATGCTTGTTCTTATATTGCATATAAAAAAAGTCAAAACAAAACCTTGAGCAGTGTGTAGAAATTTTTTACTTTTTTTTGTTTTTCTAACAGGGTCAGCATATTTCATTAGCTCCCATTCAAAAGTTAGAGGAGACTTTGTATGAGTATCAGCCTCTGCAAGTGGAGACACACGGACCACAAGTTCCAGAGCCTGAAATGCTGGGAAGGCTGGGGTAAGTAAAACAGCGCATTTTAATTCCCATTTCATGGCATTAGAGCTGGGGCTGTTACCATCTTCAGATTGCCAGGCATCTTTTTTTTTTTCTCTTTCTTTTTTTTTTTCTTTTTTTTTTAAGGATCTTAACGAAATATTAGACTTCCTGCCCAACCAACATTTTGTTTGTGTGGATAAGCTGAAATTTTTTGTCCTCTTGCCTTTATAGATCTATTGAGAGCTGGACTGGATCGCATTAGTATTTTTAAGGTTGTCCTTGGCAGTCGTAGTGAAGTAGCTGTTCATTTTCAGTTGCACGGTATTAAAAAATAAATAAATAAAAATCTGGGGCTTAATTTACCCAGCTGTAAGCCAGTAAAAATATTAAAGTTGGGCTGTTTGCCATGGAAAAGGGTAGATTTACTTGTCGGCTGCTGTCTACAGTCAAACTGTGTTTGTGAGAAATGAAGCACAGAGCTTAACTTTGTCAAAAAATATAATGCAGGGCTGGTCCAGCAGCTTGGCGGCCTCGTGGTGTGCAGCCATGTTTGGAAGGGAGTTTGGGAGCCTTCCGTGCCGGAGTTAGGAAGGTTAGGAATTCCAAAAGTGATGTGTGTCCTCTCTGGAGACGTGTTCGTAGCTGAAATGCCACCTGGAAACGTGTAGCTGCTGGGGTAGTGTCACCCAGCTCATCATGGCCTGGCTCTCAAGGTCATCACTACTTTCAGAGCCCGGAAAACTGCATGGCAGAACAAATGTGCAGGCTGGCAAGGCAAGAAAGGGTTTAAAAAATAACAGTTTATGTTTGGCTGTGCAATCTGGGAAAACTGAAGCCACAAAGTACCGAACGAAGTTGAGGCAATTTAGTGTGCAGTTTGGAGACCACTGAAATCCAAACAGGAATCCCATCTAGTTCACTGGCATGGGAGGAGTTGTATCTCATCCAGGAAGTGACAGAGGTAGATAGATTTCGTAAGGTAAACAAGCAACCTAATAGTGCTTCAGAAAACTGAAGGCTGTCTGGAATTGAGGCTGTCTCCATTTTTACTGTTTTGTGTTCTCCTGGTGCCTGTAGTTTTTATAATCTGGTTTCAAGCTTCTGCGACCAAGTATTAATTAGCAGTTTAAGCTTGGGCAGAGCCTGGTTCAGCCTTTGCCACCTGTTTGGATGGAGCACAGCTGTGAGGGACCCCCAGCGCGAGGGGAGCTTGGAGGCCCCTCAGCCTCATCACAAATGAGGAAAAGATGACTTGTGCAGGGAGGATTCCCTTTGCCTGTGCCCCACGAATGCTGGTGTCCAGATCCCTCAGGAACACTGTCCTCTATGTCCATTGCATTTAATGGCACCGGTTCTGAGGCAGCCCAGCACTCTGCAGAACAAAATCCTTTCAATCCGGCAGTCGCGTTGCAGCATCCGCGTGGGAGTGTGTTCCGAGGAGGGTTTGCACACAATGCCACAGCCTTTCCTTGGAGACACTTTCAAATGTGTCATTCTCCTCCTGCAAGCAGGAACAGCCAGGCTAGTTGGGCTTGGCTCTGGAGGTGGTGAGGGAGCTGAGGGCTGCGGGGAGGCTCATGGGTGGGTGGGTTGGTGGTGCCCACCAGAAGAGTTCTTCTGAGTCCCGAGGCTGTTTGCCATTCCAAAACAAATACATCAGTGCTGTGGGTTCCCAGCCAGCACAGCTCTAACCCTATTCCACGGGGTGTCTGAAATACCTTAAACCGTGCGGGGCTGTTGGTTTATAGATTTGTGTTTCTGTGTTTATGTGAACTCAAGCGCATTTCCTGTTGATGATGAATGCTTAACTAATGTGCCTCTGTCCCTGCTTTGGGGCTTTTCAGGCAGCTGCACGCAGCTGCCTGGGTGAGGCAGAAGAGCTGGGCACAGTGTAAACGTCTCCAGCTAAAGATTTTGAGTTTCCTGTTCATTTGCACTTATAAAAGGCCAGGCTGGACAGGGCTTTGAGCCACCTGGCCTAGTGGGTGGCATCCCTACCCATAGCAGGGGGTTGGAACTAGATGGTCTTTAAGGTCCCTTCCAACCCAAACCATTCTATGATTCTAAATGTATTTAATTATTATTTTTTTTCGTTTTCGTTTCTCCCTCTTTTCATTTTCCTGGTAATAACTTTGCAGTCTGGCTATTTATTGCTGCTAAATCGTTCCCTCAAATGTGTAGGCTGTTATCTGAGTTTCTGGAGCTGGAATTATTGCAAAGACACTGTCAACCTGGTGACTTTGGATTCACTTCTGGTAGCATAATTTATTGACTTTTTTTAAAAGCTATGGTTTTTTATCTTCAAAACACTCAGTAGAATGAATTTTTTAAATATTCCTTAACCTCTTACGTTCTGCAAGACTTGTTTAGGTTTCAGGATTTTTTCTTCTTAGTGAATTGCTGCAATGAAGGACACAGCTGGCAAGAAGGTTTTAGCAAAGAGCAAGAAAAAGGGTGAATCCTTAAGGGATCATGCAGAACATTTGTAAGGAATCTTTTATGATTTAAAAAAAATGCTTTTTAAGATGACTTGTATTATTTGCTTATTAGGCTTTTCAAAAAACTTCATGCGCAGACCATGAACTTGATTCTGCATTTTTCCACTGTTCTTCTGTGTGGAGTTTGCATATTTTGCAAAAAAGGAAATTTATGCTCAAATTGTTCTTGCAAATTTGTTTTCAGTTTCCCCCAGGGATGTAAATTTTCTTTTTTTTTTAAGTACTGCAGAAAAGCATTAACATCCTTGCGCATTTTTTTGTTAGGGTGTTGGAAATGTGAGAATAATGAAGATTTAGATTTCCTTTTTCCACCAACACAGATGATTGGTGTAATGTGTAGGGGTTTGTGTCCTTCAGCCCCCCGTAAAGGTCACTTTGGTTGTTCAGACTCGAGGACCAGCTCACGTCTGTCTCAGCTGTCAGATGGAAACGTGACTTGGAAAAGGGGAGAGGATGTGTGAGAGCATCTCCCAGACATGTGGTGCTGCCCGTGGAGCAAAGTGGGCTCTTGGGTGACTGGAACATGCCCGTGCTGGGGGCAGCCTCTGCAGCTGCCTGTCCCCCACGATGTCTCACAGCCCTGGCTCTGTGTGCCTTTGTCACTGCGCTCAATTACTGAAGGGTTCAGGGACGTGCACTGGGAAATGGTTTCTGCCTGGAGCTCAGGGCACCCTATTCATGTGTTTGGAGAGAGACAGATCCCTGTCTTACCAGTTTGCTATCGTTTGACTGAAGTGGGAAGTGTCACCTTTTGGTTCCAACTGGTGCACATCTGTTGAATTGTCTTTTGGGGAGCAGAGGTGTGTGGCTGCAAGAGAACAGGGGGAGCACCTGGATGCTTGGGCACTTGCTGCCATTACTTTACTTAGAGGTTTTCTTAGATGGGCAAAAAAGGTCTGTCTCTATTTTTTTTTCTTCCTGATGTTTTAGCTGAGCATGCTGAATTTGTGTGGTTGGAGGTCTGCATTTTTCTTACTGGAAAACAAAAGAAATGAAAAATACAACAAACCAATGTGCCAAGTAGCAAAAGAATAACCCAGGATGGGGATGGAAAGTGGTGTGTTGCTTAAAAAATGTATGTTCGATATGTAGTTTTGATTCTAAAGAAAAAACAAAACAAAACCCCTTGAGGAGCCAAATGATGGTTTTTTGGAGGTCCTGGAGAATGTAAAGACATTCTTGGCAGTAATTGTAAGTCTGTCTGTCTAACAGGAGCAGCCACACAGCGGCCACCAAATTTTACAGCTGTGAAGTGCTACTTAAAAACTGGCTATAAATTGAAAATCTGTTTATGTGATTAACATTTTGGGTAAAGATACATGAACTTCATGACTCAAAGTTTAGAAACAGTCTCTTGTAATCCAAAGTGGATCATACTCCACACAGTGCCAGTCGTATCCTCACCATTCTCATAAAATAGAGGTAGTTTACAAGTAAGATTAAACATTTCTCTTTGCAGCAGCCCTTGTAATCAAGTCAAGCCTGGCCTGCTTAAAATAAAATTGTCTTTGCCTACTTAACTTTGGAGAGGTCCAACCTGAATATATATATGTGTGTATATAAAAAATCAGGTTTGTTCCAAAAATCTTTTCTTTAGGGAAAAATGTGACTTCCCTTTGATCTATGAACTTGTTGACTTGTTTTCATGTATAAGCACATTGTTAGGAGCACCCCAGTTAGTGTTTTGTTTAAATAAGTTGCAGAAGATGAAGTTCAATAGTGAACACTAATCTAATGAGGATAGGTAATATATTTTGAAAAATTAAAAGTTAAACAGAATGTCATTTTAAGAGTTGAGGGGGTAAGTACTGAAGCAGAGCGGGAGTGCTGTGAAAATCTGTACATACAATGAACGTGTTTTAGCCCACTGCTTTTTCTTCTGAACAACTGTATTGATTCATTCCTTTTTTCCTAGTGTAGGACAGCTTGGGTATTTTAAATTTCGCATTAAGATGAGGTTGGGTTTCATATCTGTTCGAGCTTTGTTAGTGTTTAATTTTTAACCTTCACTTCAAGTGGAAAATTTCTGCATATTTCTTTGTTGTACAGTGTTGTAGTGTAATTTGAAACACATGTAGAGTTCTGGCACTTAATCTAGAAATGACTCGTGTAACTTCTTTGCTGTCAGTCATTGTGATTATTTTTTTTTTTGTTAAGTGAGGCAATAGTCAGGATGGTCTCCAAACTATTCTTACAGCATAGCTGAGCTGGTCTTTGGCTGGATTAGCTTCTGCTAGAACCCTGTCAGTGTCTGTGTAGGGCTCAAGACAGTGAAATAACTGAGAATTGATTTTGAATGGGTGACAGGACTGCTGGGCTTTAAAAGTCATAGCAGGTGATTTTTCACATCTGCTCTGTCACTGGAGTATGCAGATATTTCTTGAATCTTGGAAAAGGAGAAAAGCCACAAATGAAGGGCTGATTTGATCTGCTTTGGCCCATTGCTTTTGAACACTGAATTCATTCTGCTCCGTTTAATGGAATCTAGTCTCTCAATAAGCTCAGTAGTCAGAGTCAAAAGATTGAGTAAGAGCAAGGAAAGCTTGTCCTGCTTTGGAGGGCACACAGAGGGCTGCGCTCCCTGCAGGAATTCTCTTGGCTACCAAGGCATATGGTCTGAATTTCCCAGAGTCTCCTGTTGCAGGGCCTGATCCTCAGCACGGGGGTTCCTCTCTGCTGCAAAGCGTTTTGCATCAGGTCCCTAAGGAATGAGAACTGGCAGGTAAGGAGTGATTATTGCCTTAAAGGCTCAGGTACGTTTCCATACAGCCTTTAATTTTTTGTTCATTTTATCATGAATAATTGAATAAAAACCTGTGAATGGCAAAACAAGTACTGTGCGGGTGCCCTTTTTTGGGACAGTGAATATGGCCAGGTGTGCTGTCTCTTTCAGTGTAGGAGGGAGCAAGGCAGCAGCCTTACAGCTGCCTGTAAACCATCTTAATCTGGTTTGGTATAGAAACTGTCTGGTATTGCTTCAGCGTTCCACAGAAATCCTGCAGGCTTAGTTTTAGGCTTTTGGAAGGATGCAAATTTAATATAGGGGAGGTAGATTAGCACCAATTTTTCCAGCTGAATGGAAATCAAGGAGTGCAGCCTTTGGTAAGTCTGAAATCTTACTGTTTAAGAAATCAGCTTTCTGGCAGAAAGGTCTATGAACATTTCAAATGACACCCCGTAGGATATGGTGTTTTGCATGGAGCTCTTCTGTCAAGATCGTTAGCAATTGAATATATTAAAAGTGGACTGCTTATGAAATGGAGAGTTTTGCTTCCTGCCCGCCCACCTGTGGGGTATAGTGTGGGTTCTGTAACTGTTAAAGGTCTCAGGAGGGTTATAAAAGCAGAGAATATGGAAAATATATAAAGAAACAAAGCAGGAAGCCTGCATATACCACGTAGTTTCTTATATGTAAAGCTGGCTGTAGCTGTGTGCGTACCCCTAAATTAACCTCAAAAGCTGCCCATGACAGCAGAATGTCCGTGGTGATTGTTTTTGTTGGCGTTTGGCTTCAAAATTAACTCATCGATCTAACACGAGTCTCTGTGCTCAGAATACCGGTCTGGTAATGTTTTTTTACTTTTTCATGCAATCATGGAAAAAATATGTTTCTGCTCGAAGCAGTTGTCAAACAAGCTTCTTTCATCGACAATCAGACACAGGGCAGCTGAGTAAGGCTGTTTAGTCTAGAATAAATACTCGGGAGATTACAAGGTCGCTGTAGGAAATGTAATTATACCATTTATTCCAGAATAGTCTTTCTGTAGAGTGGGCTTGCCGAATACTAAATCATACATTTATTCAAATCCTTAAAATATGAAGAGGAAAAAAAGAATTTCAGAGCCTTAACGGAACGGAGATTTGTGCTATGGGATCAAGCAGTAAATATTTAACATTACATCAGAAAATCGGGATGGTAATACTGGCTTTTTTTATTGAGAATCTGTAGGAGGCAAACCCTGAGTTGTCACTGCAGGTGAGGAGGCAGTGCTGCTGAGTGGGCAGCTGAAAGGTGTCAGGCAAAGCTGTCTGCTGGTGATTATAATGTGTCAGGAGGCATCCAGCAATTGTGTGGGCCAAATGCCCCATTTTCTGTGCTCTTTGTGTCTCACCAAATCAAAGCCTTGTTACTACCAGCCACTTGAAAAGACCTGATAGTCTGTGACAGCTCTTATCTGTTATTGAAAGCCCTTCCTTGCTTTCATCCTTCCCTCCATCCCCTGCATTGATATTGCTATTGATGTCTGGTTCCCTTGTGACTTTATATGTCCACAGGCTTTCCTCCTTAGCCGCTGTATTTTGGTAGAATTTAACTTCTAGGACTTCTGTTGCATCTCTGAAATTATGTGGTAAAATTGAGATCAGCGGTTTTTGTGCTGAGTGTTTTCTTTCTCTCTATATTTTTCCTTCCTTGCTTCTCCCACACTCCATCAGGTTGCCCTTTTTGAGTCTTTCTCTGGCTCCTCAGCCAGATGGATAATTGCATTGGGAATTGTGTGGTTGCCACAAGAAAAACAGTGAGTTTTGCACATGCAGAAGTGATCTGTCCTGACTATCCCTCACTTCAACAGCAGCAGGGCCTCAATGTCCTCCAGCTTTTGTAGTTCTTCCTGGGACAGAGCCCCAAACGGTTTCTTTAAGCCCAGTTAGAAACAGAGGCAGGAACACCTCAGTCATGGGAGGCACAGTCTGTGTGATGGAGGGTGTGGGAGCTCATGGGAGCCCCGTGCTGAGCTCCTCCTCTTCAGCAGCATCTGGGCATTGCTCCTGCGCTGTGCGTGGCTCTCAGGAGAGCTGGCACGACAAGGACTTACTTTGGGGCTTGTTTTCCTTAAGGGTCTGTTTGGGGGCACTAATCTTTTAAACTAATCATTTACTCTCAGATGTAGTCAAAGTAGAACGGTGATGAGCATCCTATGTGAATTTGCCTTCAGAAGCATTTGTAAAAATCCATTGCAATAAAAATCCGAAAAGGAAGTGTGGAAAGAAGGAGAGAGAGAGGCTTTTGAAGCCCTTCAACACTGTTGTTTTAAGAAGGGAGGGTTGTGTAAAATGAAAATATTTAGCCAGAGACAGCCAGCAAAATAGACCCCTGAAGAGGAAGAAAACCCCATAAATGATGCATCATCTTGACTCTGACACTGATAAATACAGTTGTAAAGCAGCCTTCTGAATGAAAATTTTGTTCAGGTATCAAATGGTTGAAGAGGTGAGTTATGAGTTTCCTTAAATAGCAGAGGGAAGCACAGGGGGGTGTCTTGTTTGAAGCTTTCTGCAGCTTCTGAAGCAGTGGTTTGTGATTCTTTTACCCCCTTCAGATGGCTTTCTTGAAGGAGTCTCTAAGGCTTCTCTGAGGAGTGCTTAGTGGTAGGAGTGAGGGATCTCTGCCTGGAGGAGCATGGCAGCTGCCAAAGTCAGTAATTCCACTGATAAATTCCATCCTGTGTAGCTAACTGCTCTCAATCCTGATAATGGTGGCTGACAAGGTTTTTAAGGGTTAGACTGGTAATCTCTGTTTTCTTGTTTTGATACTGACCCTGTGGTCCCTCAGATTAGATCACACTGGAGGAACTTCTAGAAATAAAAGTGGAACCAAATTTTTCTTAAGAGTTAATGGTATCCCATCACATGTGTGTTCACGTCTTTATTTTTCCCAGTTTCCTTTAAAAAAAAAAGAAAATAAATCTGAATGTTCCATACCCTTTAGAACTGGAATTTCTGGCTCCTTCCATTCCAGCAGTTTGTGCCTCTGTCCCCAGTGGCTGTCACGCTTGGTGGAACAGCAGAGATTTTAGGGGTACCTGAGACCCGAGCTGCTGCATGGAAAGGAGTGGTTGGATATGGAGGGGGGGACCCTAAAACTACCTTGAGTGAAGCTCTTTGGATCTTTAAAATTGGAAGATGTCCAAGGACAGGTTAAAGGTTATTAGCTCAGGTGCCTTTTGTAGTCAGAGAGTCATGTATGTTGGATCAAGGGGGCAAAATACATAATATGGGTTTCCTATCATGCAGTACAGCTATTTTTGATTTTATTTTAGTCGGTGGTGCTGCTTACAGGGGGTTGAGAAAAATACCCACAATTAAAATGGTTGGCTGGAGATTATGTACACACATTTAGGAACCAATTTCATGGCTTTGGTTTTAAAGCCTTGCTCGCAGTTAGCTGAAAACTGTTCTAGGTAAACAAGCCGTGTAGTGCCAGGCTTCCAGACAGAATTGAGTTGTTCACTTCTCCCTCTTCCAAACTGAAGCATTTGAGTTTGTGTTTCTAATAACAAAGCAGAAGTTTGAACATAATGGGACTTCACAGCTGAACTATTGCTCAGGCTTGAAGGTAACGCCACCATATTTTTGTTTCTTTAACTGGTATTAAATGTAAAAACATAAATCCTTTTCAGTGGGAGAGGAGAAGGGGAGATGGTTTTCATTTGGCATAATTTCCTGTGAGACGTGGCTCTAAACAAGGCCCATATTTACACAAGACAATACAGTTTTACATGTACTGGTATATCCAGCACGTTTTAAAATTGTTTAGCCAGCCCCGGGTATTAAATACCTTCACAATAAATGTGTTTAATAAAAGTAGATGAAGTTTGAAATAATTTTTTAATAATTTTACAGTAGAAACACCAGTTAAATCAACCCCACTGCAGTAATAAATGTCACAAAAACAATTAATTATAGTTGCTTGCCACTGCAAAATCAATTGTGTAACTGTTCTTCTGAAACTGACTTTTACATTACTAAATCCTAAACACTACACTTCTGTAACTTGTCAGAATCAGGTTTTGGTTAATAGATATTTTCAGTGATGTAATGGGAACTTCTGGCATGGAGTCAGAATATAATGGACTGTGATTAATGTTTTAATAAGCACTTTTCTTCTACTTATGATGCAGCAGTGAAATGGTTTCCTGCGTAGATTGATAGAAAAGCAGGTGTGCGTACATACTTCTTTCTTTCAGTAAGAATAAGTTTTTCAATGCTTCTGCTTGAAGACATTTAATGTTTCTCCTTGAGTCAAACGTTGCTGATTTGGGGGTTTCAGTTTGTTTGTTTTAAGTCCAGCTATTGCTGATATTTGTCAGTTGAGAGTGGAGGGTGCCATGGAAACCTTTTCAGTACTTGAAGTAATTGCTTTGCAAAAAAAAAAGGAAACTCATTAGTTTAAAAAATAGTTTTGATATATTGACGTTTTCTTCAGTGAAAGGATTTGTTTAAAATAGTGTTGGAGTAATTCGAAAGTGTGCAAGAACAAATACGGTGCTGAACATATTAGCAGGTTAGATTTATTATGGAGGTTGATGTAATATACTTGCTACATGCTTGGTTACTTTTGTTCTGGAAGTGGTTGTGTTTTTTCTGTATTTTAATTTTTTAAAATGAATATAAAATAAAATAAAAAGGTATTTTAGTCACTGCTTTTAATAACTCATCAATCCAGATTTCTTGCAGGGATAGGTTTTTTTGTTTAGGGATCCAGTCAGCTCTTGCCCTGGTGGTTTCTCTTCTAAGATGATGCTAAAGGTGAGCAGATTTTTCGTGCTCTTAACACCCTACTGATACCTGGTGGTGGTTGTGCACTTGGTCTCCACTATTCCTTGGCAGAGGAATGTATATAAATAGAAAAACTAAATATATATATATAACGACAGAGCATGGGGACTGCCTTCTGTGGAAAACAAAGCCTCTTTTCTTTCCTTCTCTTCTGTCCTCGATATTTACAATGGATATACCTGTGATGAGGAGAGAGAAGGGGGTGAAATCTCTAGAGAGAGGAGGTCCCATGTGTTGCTGGCATCATTCCACTGGACTGGATCCCAGGCACCTCTGCTCTCTCATTCCTGAAAGCTGGGTGAGCCTTTCTGGAAAGATGGAAAAGCTGCTGCGCTCCTGGCTCAGTGCAGGCACTTTCCTCTCGTCTCCGGAATCTGTCGACATTAATTGAGGTTCAAGATAATAGTTCCTCCATCTCTTTGTTCTTTCCCCTAAATCTGGGAATCTTACTGACTCCTCTGTTCTCAGGAGCATCGACCCATGCTTTAATTTTTCCATCAACTTTGGAAAAAATGCAGATATCAGCATTCTTGTGTTTTTAATATTTATTGGGAATTTACCAAGCAGCCTCTATACCTTGGTTTTGTGCCAGCTCTCTCCACTGGGGTAGTGTCTGCCTTGCACAGGGAAGGTTACTTATGATTTCCTTTATTTGCTACTGCTGCCTTTGTCTAGTTCTCCCTTAAAAAGATGCAGGAGGTGAGCACTGGCTGCTATCTTTATTTCCTGACTCTCCTCCAGAATTCATGAGGATATGCTCCTGAATAAAGCCAAAAGAATTCTACACCTCTTGTTCCGTTCCTGTCATTAGAAGGTTCTCTCTCTCTTCCCCCTCTTTTTGCATTTTGGCCCTGATGGATTGGGCAGACTTCTTGCTCTGTGGTCATTGATTCTACTAATTGTCAAAAACTATTCCAGAAATGAGAGAGAAGAGATTTTGCACTCTGAGGCCATCTCAAAACTTGGAAGCATAAAGGCTCTGCTGTTCCAGGCTCTCTTCAGCACACAGTTAATTTTGGAATGAAAAGTGCCACAGATACTGAGTCTGCAAACAATCTGATATATGGAAACCATATCTTGCATTTTATTTTTTTCCCTGGTTCCATGATGTAGGTGCATCCTGCTTTTTTTCTCACCAGGAGCAAGGCAGGTGTTGTTGTGAAGGTGTGAGTGCAATGTGGGGTTTGCTTCCAGGAGTCTGCTGTGACTGAGCAGTCCCTTGCCTTGAGCAGTCCAGGCCACAGGATCCTTCTTGTTCTTTTGGCTTTTGTCTAAGCAGTCACTGAAGTTGTTATTTTTGTATTTTGCATTTATTACTTCTCTCTCTTTTTTTCTCACGCAGAAGTGATCTATAGATTTTTTTAGGTCTGCTGTATTTACTCAATTTATCCAGGCCTTGGGAAGTATGGTCTAGCAGAAGAACATACAAAATTGGTGTTGTCCAATTCTGCAAACACCTGAGGAACTGACAGTGTCATAACAGACCCTGGAGACGACAGCAAGGGTAGCTCAGCCCAGCTCCGTCCTGCCCATTTCCATGAATTCTCACAGTTAACAGCTCCAGACTCCTTCCCTGCCTCCTCCAAAGAGCTGTAGGAAGTTCACCCGTTCCCTGATTTGTTTTTGGCCAAGGTGTCAAAATACTGTCCTGAATAATTCCCATTGAACTTGTTCGGGTGCTGAGGGTGGTAGGTTTAAAAATAAATGAAAGCTCCACACAGGTCCAGTTCTGCTCCCGGCCCTGGCAGAGGAATTTGTAGTGGCTGCAGTGGCAACAGGGTTAGACCTTCCAGAAGTGCCTTTAATGCTGCTGCCCTCGGGCAGTCGGGGAGGATGCTGCTTTGTTCCGCAGCACAGTGCAGGGACTGTGTGTGCTCCCAGGCTCTTCCCTGTAACTGAGGGGTGTGCTCCCCGGGCTCAGGGAGGTTTGCAGATGGAGCAAAGCAGTGCAGCCCTGTGCCGGTGCTGCAGGCTTTTCATCCCCCAGTTTGAAGGTATTTGGCTTTTCTGGGAGGTGTTGGCTGCTGGTTGATTTTCCTGTATTTCGAAAGAAACGCTGAAAACTTGCCTGGAGCTCTCTGCTCAGATCAGCTGCCTGTATATACTACAGCAGCAGGTTTTACAGGCTCTCTGCCCTGGGAATTGAAGACCAGAGAAAGAAAAGAAAATCAATGTATTTTCTTTTAATGCTATTTTTATCCCCGTAGAAAAAGACTTTATGAATGGGACTAGCCAGTAGGTGAGATTTCAGTGCTCATGTATGGGTCCATTTCATGCCTTCCTCATGCATGTGTGCATTGTTTCTTTTTTGTTTTTCTTTCTCCCATTGGAGCTTTGGTTCATTATCTGAAAAATGGAAATACCTGATTTGAAATATCAGCATTAGGTTCTGGGAAGTGCTTGCGACTTCCAGCAGAGAGAACCCTGTAAAGGAGTGGCTGGGTGGAGGTGACAATACAGGCTCCTGGTGTTTGCAAAGAGCAGTGCATCCTCTATTTTGGGCTGCTTTGAAGGATGTTATTTGCAACAAATCCCAGAGTTTTTGTTGACTCATGACTTATATTTTGGTTTTATTCAGCATTTTTTTGTCCTCTGAGGGCTCCAGCAGCTGAAACAGCATCGTCTTACCACACGGCAGTTTCAGCTGAGCCTGGTGTTTGAAATGGCAACACTGCTAAATGTTTGTGACTTGTTTTTAGAACACCATTTCAGCTGCCAATTTCCTTGAGAAAGCAAAAACAATATGAAAAGCAAGAAATACAAATAAAGGAGAGGCTTTAAAATACTTCTGATGTAAAAAAAAAAAAAACAACCAAAAACTAAACAAAAAACATTCAGAAGACAAGCTAAATTTAGCAGAATTTCTTGAATAGGAAGGTGACATCTAAGTAAGCATGCATGTTCCTTGAATCCCTTCACCGTTTGTCCAGCCTACACATAAACTCATTGATGAAATTCTCTCTTAATGAGCTGTTTCCAAAAATTTTACTTTTTGTCCGATAAAAAAGCTCCCAGAAGAATAGCTGCCACATGGTGAGGGTAGATATAGAGGAGGATGAGAGTTCCCCAAAACTCTACTTCCTGCCAAAGTGGTGAATAAACTGCAGCAGTACCTTTAATTCTTCCAAGCAGAGGGTAGGATTTGGGGCACCAGGACTAACTGCTGTGAGGGGATGATCCGTGCACTCAGGAAAGCTGTCCTTTTTGCTGGAATTATTTTATTGGTACATGTGTTTGTGCATGCCTGTGTGTGTATGCAGATATTCTTATGGATCATTTTACATTTACAACGTGATAACTCCTTGCTGTTATTGCTGTTGTGTTATTAGGTGTTTTGTAGGTCTGGCAATGCAGTGATTTTTTCAGCAAGTGCAGCTGAAGCTCAGTGTTTTGCCCCAGAAGAGAGAAGGTAACGCTCAGAGAACTCCTTGCAGAGAGCCAGGGTGAATCCTGAATTCCCCTGCTCGATATTACTTTGTGCCTGCACCCACCTCCTTACCTCCAGGAGTAACCAGAGCTCAGGTTTTGTAAGTCAGCCACCGTTATCTGTGTTGTTTCCAGTATTAATTAATTTGTGGTGCTGTGTTTGTGTGACCTGTTCTTAGCTCCTGGCTGGGTGACCTTTGCTATTTAGCTGTCTCTGGCTGGAAAAAGTCCACATTAGTAAGTGCCACAGATTACCTTGAATCATTTATCCATTTTCCCAGCCCCCTCAGATTTTTTGACAGATGTGCATTCTGCAATGGGTGACTTTTATATTTTCTTTCAAATCATAGATGAAAGTTGTTGAGTATCACTGGGATAAAATGAGATCCCTGCAGGGCAAATACCTCTTTGGATGATGAATCCCCGTTTACACTTACTTCTTAAGATCTATCTGTGTAAATCATGCTTAATTTTTTTTTTTTTTGGGGTTGTATCAAATATGAAAACTAATTTGAATGTGGTACTCAAAAAAACCCCCAAACCACTGCCTGCTTTTGTTGTAAAGCTAAAAGTGAGCTTGAGCTTTTCATAGAGGTGTGTCACTGAGGGCTGTGTTAGCTCTTGGGGTGAAGCAATTTTAGTAGTTGGGGTAAAGAAATTTGAGATGAATATTGGTTAAAGAAATCCACAGGTCAGTGTAGAATATTTTCAGCAGCAGTGCATTAAATGGACAGAGCATACAGTGGGAACTCCGTTACTCCAGGGGGTTGAGGGATGATAGTTCTGATGCAGAAGGATTTTCACTCAGAAAGAAGAGCCACTGCATTCCTCTGGAAATATTTCCAGATTATTTTCCTTGAAAAAATTGAATGTTTTCTGTACAAAAAAAGAGGAGTTTGCATTGATACAGATTTAACCTCCATGAAGAGTTCTAGGAAAATTATACAAAACTCGTGGTGAAGTGTGTGTGTGGCTGTATTTGAGAGCTTCTGGGGCAGCGCAGGCTCACATGGGCTCCAGCCTGCTGGAGGAGCACAGAGGTGGGCTGGGAAGAGCCAGCTCTGCTTCCCCTGGGGTTTTTGCTCTTCCATGGCTCCAGCTGATCGAACCTTTGTAGTACAAGAAGTTCTCACTCACACAGGGCACCAGGTTAGCCTTTAGTAGATTTATGTGCCACAATATTGTTCGAGCCTTTGAAAACCTGCGCAGCGCTGGCTCGTGAGGCTGATAATGCAATGCTTGTGCAGGGCTGCTTCAAAGTGAGCTCCGAGGAGTGCTGGCCCTGCTGCTGAGAGATCAATGCAGCCCTGTGCTCTCTGCCCTTCCCTCACATCAGCAGCCTGGCAGATGGGATGCACTTCTCCTCCAGCTCAGTACAAACATCAGCCTGGTTCTGGGAGGAGAGAGATTTTACTGGACCAAACCCCGTTTCTCGAGAGACTGTCTGAGTGCCTGTGGCGTTTTACTTCAGAACAGGTCCGTGCCCAAATAGAAGTGACATTTTCTTCTGTGATGTGCTCTTCTGGGACTTAAACTCTGTGGAGTGTGGGTCCCCAGAGACCCTGATGTTGTTTCCCAGCCATGCATCCAGTGAGTGCTCCCAGTTCCTGGCTGCCACCTGGGAGAGCTGCATTACTGGTCTAGCTGCTTTTAACCCTTGATTAGGAGGAAAGGCGTTTCAACAGAGAAGTTTTTTCACTCCTCTGTTACCCACCATGCTGCTTTGTGTTCATGTTTTAACTGGAGAACTGCATTAAGCACATTGTGTGTTGCCTTTCTCTCCTGTGCTGCCTTTAATCAGGTTTATACATTGATGTACAGCAAACATTCCGTTGGAGCTAATGGGAAATGGGTTTGAGCCTGAGTTATAACGACCATAAAATGTGATGAGATCTGGCAATTGACTTATGATGCCAGAGAGTGGTGTGACATGTAATCCAGTGCCATCACATTGAATGGTGTTGCACAGAGCACTAATATTTTATGTAGCCTTAAGATAAAAAGCTTGGTTATAGCACTCAGTGCATAAACGTGCATATACCTGTTTATGGTTGTATGTTAAAGCAGTGGCCCACACTATTTCTTACATTTCTTGTTACAGCAAGGAGCTTTTGTATCTTCCTAATATGAGAAATTAAGCAGTTCAAGAACACAGAGCAGGAAAAAGACCTGCTTTAATTTTCTACAGATGTTTCTGATGATTGAAGACTAAAGGAGTTTCATAATGAAATAGCAAATTGCATGAAAGAGGTTAAACTTCAGTGCAAAGTTGGGCTGTATTTTAATATTCCAGGGGAGTGTATACTAATAGGATAATCACTCACCTCTTGTCTTGCAGCTTCTGACTTGATGTAGCCCTGGAACTTCCCTTTAAAGCACAGTAATTTCTATAGAACCTGTTTGATCTGTCAAGTAGGTGTAGGACCTTGTGTCAGACCTGAAGAAGGGAGCAGATTCGGCCCTGACAGATGATACAAATACAGTGAAGTTAATTGACTTTCCCAGGGGAGAAAATTCTTCCTCCCAATTATGTCAAGTGCCAGACGACTTTCCAGAGGTGTGGAGGCAAACATGCCTAAAGGACAATACTGACACTATGCTTTTCTAGTAGGTGCTTGCTCTGCTTTATTTTTATTTTTAACTTTTTTATTATCTAAGCTTTCAGGGACAAAATAATAAAATCAGCTAGCTCAACTACATCTTTGTTTGAGGATTCTCAGACCTCATAAATCCATTGCCCCTCTGTGGTCCTCTAGGATTTTCTGCCTGGTTTTGTGAAGATGAAAACTTTCAGGAGGCTCCGTGAAACAAGGAAGTCCCAGGCTTCTTATTTTTCTGCCAATGTTGGGTGTTCTGCTTCTTTGGCTTTGTGTTGGCATAATTTAAACTCTGTCAGAGACAACAGATTTCTGTCACATTCTAAGATTTTAGTATTTGGAAGGCAGAGGAGAGGACTGGGCTTTTGACTTTGTTCACTGGTCCCATGTCAGACCTATAGCCTGTCTCATATACGAGCCTCTGCAGATTTGTGTTCCAGCACCACATGATTCTTTTACAGAAATTTCCTGTCAGTGGAGAAGGAGCCAGCGAGGCTGTCATGGTAGGGGTTATTGTATGGAGGAATAAAATTCCCCTTTTCTCCACTCTGACACCTTTTCCCCTCTCAGCCCCATTTTTGTTTTTAGCTCATGGGTTTTTCCACTGCAACTCGTGGTAAGTGTTACTGCCAAGAGATGATAAAATAAATAATAAAAAGGGATTGATGTAGGCAACTTTTTATTCTCTGTCACCCTCTGAGGTTGTGACGGGCAACAGAGCACTGGTGGGCAGGTCATGCACACGTTTGTGCATGCACACATTATCCAAACGCTCACCCACAGGGTGTCTGTGCTGCAGCTACAGGGGTCTGGGTCTCTGGGGTGCATGGGAGTCCATCCCTGGTGGCACTGGGCAACCAGACTGCATTCCCTGTTTCCAGCAGTCACACATTGCAGCAGGACAAAGATAAAACTGCTGCACGAGTTGTTTTTTACACCCTGGGAAGCCCTGCCTGGCTGGTCAGTGTGAGGGTTCTGTCCATGGATGGGTTTGTTTCTCTCTGCATGAGCCCTTCAGGTCCTCAAGGGTGAGGATGGTTGCCCTTAATTGAAGCTGCAAGGTGATCAGCTTTTTTTTTTTTGGGACAAAACCAAACAAACCAAAAGAAATCACAACCCTTCGGTTTTGTTTCACAGTGAAGGCAGAATCTGTTTCAGATGTCCTTTTCTTGTGTGGCCCAACTGTACTATATATAACTGACCTTTTTGTGTCTCACTGTGCAGTAACTGTTACAGCTTTTTCAAGAATATGTTGGTAAATCTGACAGCATTTATATTTTATGTAGTTGGGTTTTTTGGTTATGTATTGCTGGTTTTTGCCTTGCAGAACTGCCTAGGAACAAAATTGCAAGCCCATCAGTAGACACTACAGCAATTCAGAGGTGTGTGAAACAGCCCGTGCCTCAAAGTGGAGGATGGCATCTTTAAAAGAAAAAAGTTAAATAACATGCAATGGTAGCAAACCATCTCCCTTTGTTCCTCCTGCACTTGACTCTCTTCCTGCTAAATGTGGCAATACTGTCAAAACTTCTCATTCTTTTGGCTTCTCCCTGTCAGTATAACTGTTCCAGACCTTTCAGTAGCCAAGGTCTCCATTCTGTTTGTGGGTTTCAAATTTTTACTCATCCTTGCATCTGGTTTTGTTGCCTTAAACCCCAGATACTTTCAGATTGACACAATATTGATCACAGTTGCGTTTGGTTAAATTTGAGGTTAGTTTACATGAGTCAGTGATGAAATTGCATGTGGCACTTTTTTGGACATCGGGAATTCATTATCTTTAAAATTATTTTTTGAGAAACTTTATTCAGCCACTAAATATACTTTTATTAAAACAAGCCCTTAGTATGCATAATTGAGATTTGGAATCGTGGTGTTTGTTTTTTCACATTTCTTGGAGTGTGCTTTCAGTTGAGCTAAACTAAACACCATGCTATTTAGGGCACAATTTTAAGAATATTTTTTGTAATTCTGGCAGCAAATGCTGTGACATTATAATTATGCCATAAGCATTCAATGTTTATCCATCATAAACTGGCTGTAATCCCAGTTCTGGAATACAGCTTTCTTGTTGCTCTGGATTCTTCATGTGAAGGGGCAATTTTGTCTGCAGAAATGATTTCTTAAGAAAATCCACCCCTTGGGTTAGTTACATACTAAAGTAGCTCAAAAAGAGAAGTCTGTCTCTCCCTCTAAAGTCATAAATGATTTTTGAAGTTTTCTTGAAGGAAGTTTACTTTTAAGGACAAGTTGAACCAGCAGACACTGTTCAGAAACAGACTCAATCCTTGCATATATTAAAATACTGCACTCGTTTAACCATCTGAATTTAAAAATGGGAGCTGGTTAAGCCAATCCAATCTAACGTTGTTAACATCCCTGTTACCTGGTGGGTTTGAAGGCAAAGCAGGACGCAGTGGGTCACCCCGGGGGTCGATACGGGACCAGCACTGCCTGCCTGGCTGTGGAAGGAGCGCTCCCTCAGCAGCTCTGCAGGGGATGCAGAGTCCCACGAGCAGCTCTGCACCAGCTGCCTGTGCTGCCCTTCAGAGGGACTCAGCAGGCTGGAGAAATCTTGTTCGTTCAGCAAAGAGAAGTGCGGGGTGCTGCACCTGGCTGGGATAACCCCGTGTGCCAGCACGGGCTGGGGCTGACCTGCCGGGAAAGCAGCTCCCTGGGGAAGGGCCTGGAGCTCCCCACGGGCACCAGAGCCAGCAGCTGTCCTTGTGGGGAAGAAAAGCCACCAGCGGCCTGGGCTGTGCCAGGCAGTGTCACCAGGAGATTGAGGGAGGTGGTGATACTTCCCCTCCACTCAGCACCGGCGAGGGACACATCCAGGGTGCTGGGTCCTGTCCTGGCATCCCTGGTGCCAGAGGCATGGACACCCTGGAGTGAGTAAGGATTGGGGTGTCTCTCATGTGAGGTGACACTGAAAGAACTGTTTAATCCAGAGGAGGGAAGGCTTGGAAGGACCTTGTCAATGTGTGAATACCTGATGGGAGGGCAGGGAGTGAAAGGGACAGAGCCAGACTCTCCTCAGTGATTCCCAGGGAGAGGACAAGATGTCGTGGACACAAATTGAAATATATGGAATTTCACTGGAAAGCATTTACCGCAAGGGAGGTCAAACACTGGGATAGGTTGTCCATATAGTTTGTGGAGTGTTCCTCCTCAGAAACACTAAAACTTGACTGGACACAGCCCTGAACCTGCCTGAGCTGACCCTGCTGAGCAGGGAGGCTGGACCAAGAGGTCTCCCTGTGTACCTTCCAGCCTCAGCCTCCTCAGTGTCACTGTCCTGCTCTGACTGCATGGCAAGGTGAGAAAATCTCATCAAATAATGTCGGCAACAAGATATGTAAAATATATTAAAATTAAGAGGTTATTTATTTCAAATTGAGGATGTCTAGAGCAGAACCCACTCGGAAGTGTCGTTTTTGTCAGCAGGCTGCCTTTGTCATCTTAGTTCCTTAGGTCTCAGAGGTTGGTCCACTGGTTTCTAATGTTGGGTGCTGAGGCTGGAGTTGCCATTGGGTGAAGGCTTGGTAGCGAGGAATCAGTGGAGCTGCACTGGTGTGAGACAATGAGTGACAGAGCTGAGAGTCACCCTGAGGTGTCAGAGGTGGTCGAGTGTTCAGCTGCCTTTCTGTTCATGCATCCCCCTGTCAGTTGTGCACTGTCCCCGCTGAGTTTGAACTCTCCAGGAAGGAACGAGTACTGAAGTAAAAAGGTACATCTGCTCATGAAAGAGGAGCACATTGCCAGTGTCCTGCTGGTCCCACTTGGAATGGTCAGGCTCCTGTGCACTCCCTTTTCTGCTTCTGGAGAGGGATGGCTGAGATGGAGGGAGTGTGAGTCTGAACCAGTCCAGCTTTCTTTGGCTGCACTGTTAACACCTTTTTCTAGCTCTTACTCAGGGTATGATACTTGGATAATGCCAACCAGGTAAAAATCCAATTGTCTGTAGCAAACACAGCAAATGGCATTGCTTTGTTGCAGCAAAGAGCAAAGTGTTTGTTGTGCCTTTGATCTCTGAAGTGCTCTGATGTGGTGAGGTCATCCTGAGGAAGCACTAACGGGCCTTGCCTTGAATTTTGTATTTAACTCGATGTGAAAGGAAGAAGGAGAAATGGAATTGAATGCATGTTTATTGTGATAATTAATTTCAGTCAACAATTACCTTGCTTTTCAAAGTTCCTGCACAGGACTTGGTATTGGAATGGGACACTGGCAAATGACTTTATTAGTTTTTGCTGAAAATTAATGTCTGTCAGCTTTTCACTTTGAGGCTCATTTTGCTCTCCAGATCAGTAAGACTGCTGACTTCCCTTTCAAAACTGATTTTCTTTAGCGGTATATTTGCTTATGTGTCTTTAATCCTTCCAGTTACTGCTTTAGAAGATGTGGGAAGGGGAAGAATACTTGGTCCCTGAAGGTTGCTGTGAGCCAGTCACTGCTGGTATGAATGAAATATTTTCATACGCTGTAAAACTTTATCTCAAAGAAAGTCTTGAGAAGTTAAAATAATGGTAAATATTCTCTAGACTAACTCTTGCAAGGGCTAAATAGCCTGGCCTTGATCCAGGAAGGCACTTAACAATGTGCTTAACTTTAAGCGCATTGAATATTCTTCCTGGCATGAGTGAAAAATCAATGAGGCTGCTCACATGCTTAAAATAAGACATGTGCTTAAGTGTCTTTCTGGACCCCAGCCAGAGCGTTCAGCCTGTGAGATGGGCTGAATTCTGACTGTGGGCAAAAGCCAGTAGTGTTTCATTTTGCTTGTCTTGTGCCTTTCTGAAGAATTCATTGATATTGTCTGTGTTTATTTTAATTGGCCTCCATTTCCCATCTAAGCCCTTCCAACTCCAAAGCTCTGGGAGGAAAATAGATGTGCAACTTTGGGCTGTCAAACAGCTTGTCAGAGGTAGTACTTAGACTGTATATATTGCTCTAGAGCAGGAACTGAACTTCAGAAAAGCTGGGAAAAGATGAGGTGAAACGTGATTGTTTTCTTTGGTAGCCAAGGTTTTAATATACGGAGAAAATGAAGAGGAGAGAAGAGAAGGGCTGGTGACAGGTCACACCTTTTCAGTTAACATAGTTGCTTCTTAGGAAACATTAAAGAATGCAGACAGATGCATTAATAATCTGCTGGCAGTGGCTGTAGCCTTGGCAAGTCGGCTTTCCTACCTACTATTGATTTTTCTGACTCGCAGGCAGCAATTTGCAATGGGTGGCGTGATCCCTTACCCTCAAAATGGGCAGTGAGAGGAGTTGTCACGGCCAAAATAATTTTTACTTTCTAACCAACCCCTCCTGTTTCTTCAACAGCATCTTTTCCTGCTTAGATGACAATTTCCACTGCTGACAACTGCGAATGATAAAATATACTATATTTAAACACAAACAGCCTCCATGGCGAGAGGTGCAGAATAACCCTCCACAATGCACTGAGCTCTGCACTGGCACCAGCTGCCCCTGGGGAAGCACCTCTCGAGTGCTGAGAGTCTGGGGTGTTACTGCTTTGCAGGTGCAAAGGCCCTGCAGCCACGGGCATCTCGGAGAAATCTCCGCTGTCACCTCAAATGTCCATGTCCCTGGAACCAGAGTGTCATTATCCTCCTGCTGCCTTTTGGTTTTCAGCATCCAGGCAGCGCTTGGCTTCCACTCTCCCTCTCCGTGTCCACAGCTTCCTCCGCACATCACCAGGGCAGGGGCACGGACACCTCTTGGTTTCCTGATGTGTTTGATTTATGCAGGGTGAGAGAGGAGCATAGAGGAGTTGAAAAGAGAGTGGCCAGAATAAAGGAAATTGGAGCATAGATGTTTTTTAAAGGGTTAAATATGTAAAACTAGAAATAACAAGCTGACAACATATAATTTTATATTACAGAAGTCTCCCAGAAAATGCACCTCCACGAAGGAGCAGCTGCCATTTTTAGCAGATCTTTTCCACTTTGAGTCTTGAGCAGTTTTGAATGAGTTTGTTTGTAGGGTGTTGGTGTTCTTTCAGCTGCAGAAGTGTGTTTGCTGTAGCACTCCAGGCTGGGTTTCAAGTTTGCTTCTAGGTAACTCACAGTGTATGTTTTTACTGTGTCCTTGCTCTAGTGGCCATTTGTTTCTTTAAACAGTGAATTTCTCTTTTAATTAAAAGCTTATTAGAATCACCTGTCATATACAGAATTTAACCTGAAATGAATAAGATGTGACTGAAGGTTCAGGTTTAGAAGGTGTATTCACATTCTGGGGTAGCTTAAACGGTGGAACAATGTGCACTAGAGATATCAGAGCCAGAATTAGAACTGGAAGAGTGGATGGAAAATGGGATCTTAGAGCTGTTTTGCTTTCCACTGTTTTCCCCTTAGCTTTTCTAAAATCAAGCTGAAGTAGTTCCGTGAGTGTATCTGTCTGCAGGTGTCTTCAATGTGACAGAGCCTTCTGCCACCTAGTGTTACTGGGAGCTCTCCTCAGCAGGAGAATTTATTAAATGTATTTTTTATTAGCAGTCCCCATTAATTTCTGAGCACACTCTGTGAACATTTAAAAAGGCGCTTTCTGCACCAGTTTCAGAACCAGTTCAGTCAGTAGGCACAACTTCTTTGGAGGCAGATTTTGGGGATGCAGTTTGCAAGTTGAGTTGTTAACAATCCATGGAGAATTTCAGCAGTTGTGGATGTCACTGCTCCGTAACAACTCTGTTGGTATTTTCCCTCCCAGGTTGAAACCAAGGGATTCTGCCCAGCTCAGCACACTCATGTTTGATATCTGTGCTTCTGCTGTTTCAGGATATTGGATTAGACTGAAAGCAGCAGAAAATTAAAATTAATTCAACAGAAATCATATAAAGAATGATTCAATTTGGACACTTAACTCATTGTCCTTTTAGAAGAGTAAAGTGAAGATCTCCTATCATCACTGCATTTTCCCCTCTAGAAATTCTAGCAGGGCACAATAGAGAAGGACAATAAAATCCAGAGAATTTCACCCAGATTTCACAATAGAATTGTTAAGCTGTTAAAACAGAAAAATAGTCTTAATGATGCTTTATATTTAAGCCAAATAATAATAGCTCCTACCATATGCTGACAGATAGGAGGAAACTTCCTAGGATTAAATGAGTGGGTTTTTTTCCTTCATTCCCCTGTAAAAAATACTTTCAGGAGAACAGGGCAGGTGTTTTTCCTCCTCCCCCACCTGTGGGAGCTGTGACTGCCCTGTGCCAGAGTGGGGCCGTGCAGCTCCTTGGCAGTTGCACTGCCTGGGGCCGATGCTTCTCGTCCTTTGTCCATCCCTGGTTTTGAGGAGAAGCCTCACTCCCAGCTCCTGCCCTCTCTGCTCCCTCCCACCCTTCCAGGCCTTCCTGAGGAGCGACTGCCAGCACGGCTGAGAGCTGTGAACCTGATCCCCTCAGCATCAGCCTGAAATGCTGACCTGGCCAGCAGCAGCCAGAACCTGAGGCAGCCAAAGGGCTGATGCATTAGAGCACAAGTCAGCTGCGATACTGGTGTTCACCTTCCTTTGACCTGAACAACCTCATCTTTAAACTCTGTCATTGAAACTGTAATATTTGCTTTCAACAGTTACACTTTTCACATTCTGCCAAAAGAGAATAACTTTGGGTTCTTATTATCTGAAATGAATAACTAAGAGTTTGTAGTTATTCATTTGAGATAATTATTAGGTTTGGCAGCTTACTTATCTGATCGGTATCAGCAGCTAAAAACCCTCTAGAAATTCTTGTGCTGTTTTGTTTGAGTTGTATTAATCTGGAGTTGCCATATGACGTGAATTCATTGCTACTCAGTCAGAACAGAGGATGCTGTGTCAGTGAAAACAGAACTGACTTTCTGACTGGAGAAACTATATTTCAAAGCTGAGGTTATAACCAGCTTTTTTGTGTTCAGGTGATGTTCTTCCATCAGCAGTGATTTCGGGGCAAAGCCTGTGGCTGTGCCTGATACACGAGTCACCCAGGGGCTCTGTCCTTCCCTGCACAGTCCTTCAATGCAAGAAGAGCTTTAAAAGCATTCTGGCCACTTCATTTTCCAGCCTTGGGCCTGAAATCAAGGTCCTTACCAGAGCTCCTGGGGCAAAAATACCTCGTGTCCGCTTGCAGCCATCCTGGACTCTGCAGTTGTGTCCTGAGCTAGTGGGTGGCATCCCTGTGCATCCAGGGGGTTGGAACTAGGTGATCCTTAATGTCCCTTCTATCCCAAATCATCTGTGATTCTGTGGTACAATCACAATTGTCCTCCCGGTCCCTGCCTCAGAACTGTGCATCAAGCAAAATGTACTAAAAGGGGTGGGGGAAAAAGTGTCTTTGGATCTCCCTCCTCCTTCTGTAGGTGTTCCTGCCTGAGTGCTCTGTTCAGACAGGGTTCCCTTTGCCGCACAGATGCATAATTTACATGGAAGCTGGTGCTGGCAGGATCTCTTTCATGTAGCTCTCCCAAAGCCCCAGCTCATCAATATGGATCTCTGGCCGTGCACTGGGGATTCACGGTGCACAGTGGGGGGTGCGGAACACGGAGAAAAAGGCAACGTGGGAGGAACAGGAGGGGATTTTTATCCTAAAAGAGTTTGTGTGTCCAAAAGAACTGGTCTTTCAAAATAAAAGTTGTGTTCCTGCTTCTTGCCTGGAGAAGGGATGCTGGATTCCCAGAGTCCAGCCCAGGGAAGCATTCCCCCAGCCCTGGAGAAAGACACAGCAGTGTCTTTAAAATTGAACTTGCTCTATCCTAACTTGAAAAAGATAAGCCTACGCAAGCAATCCTGATTTAGGTAGAAAGTTACAAAACAGTGATTAACCTCCTCAGAGTTATAATAATTATTTAAACACATCCATGTTCTTCTGGTGACCTTTGTCCTAAACACAGTGTGTGGGAGGAAGAGTGGAGTTGGAGGACAGAGGGAAGGATGGAGAATTTGGAGATCAGTCTATGCCAAAACATTCCCACAACATATTAGAAAGAGAGCTGCTTTGCAATTACAGAAACGGTGGCTGAATGGTTGTTTTAGGCACTGAAAAGGAAAAAAAACCCAACCCAATATCATATCTGAGAAAAGGCCCTTGTGTTCAATGACATTCTTCTCGGGGTCAAGGGCGAGCGGAGCCGGATTTAGCCACAGACTGAAGGTGGCTACAGCTCTGCAGCGCTGCCGAGTGTAACCCCGAGTGGTCCCGCAGAGCCACCCCGCAGAGCAGAGCAGTCCCGCAGAACAGAGCGGCCCCGCAGAGCAGAGCAGTCCCACAGAACAGAGCGGCCCCGCAGAGCAGAGCAGTCCCACAGAACAGAGCGGCCCTGCAGAGCAGTCCCACAGAACAGAGCGGCCCCGCAGAGCAGAGCAGTCCCGTAGAGCAGAGCAGCCCCGCAGAGCAGAGCAGTCCCGTAGAGCAGAGCGGCCCCGCAGAGCAGAGCAGTCCCGTAGAGCAGAGCAGCCCCGCAGAACAGAGCAGCCCCGCAGAGCAGAGCAGCCCCGCAGCACAGTCCCGCAGAGCAGAGCAGCCCTGCAGCACAGTCCCGCAGAAGAGTCCCGCAGAGCAGCCCTGCAGCACAGTCCCGCAGAAGAGTCCCGCAGAGCAGAGCAGCCCCGCAGCACAGTCCCGCAGAGCAGAGCGGCCCTGCAGCACAGTCCCGCAGAGCAGA
Source organism: Pomatostomus ruficeps (assembly GCA_013400735.1). Taxonomy (NCBI): domain Eukaryota; kingdom Metazoa; phylum Chordata; class Aves; order Passeriformes; family Timaliidae; genus Pomatostomus; species Pomatostomus ruficeps. Next base: position 271,797 of record VYZT01013194.1, on the reverse strand, counting down.
GCAGTCCCGCAAAGCACAGCAGCCCTGGGCCGGGCTCTGTGGCACCGCAGTGTCCTTGCTGCGCAGCCAGGCCGCTCGGGGCTCTGAAAACGCTTCCCTTGCAGTTGTCGGAGCGCTTTCTGTGGGGCTGATTGATTTACTGGATCTGGAAGTCCAGACCTGGAAACCCGAGCGAGGCAGAATGCCTTGGGCACGGCGCTGAGGCCGGGTGTTGAGAGGACAGACAGCTGGCGGGTGACCTCGGGGAGATGACAGATGGGGGACCAGGTGCCCCCGCTCATCCAAGGGCGCTCCCAGCCCCTCTGGAGTTACGGAAGTCACTGGCGCTGAAGGAAGGCTTCCTGTGAGCTGGGCTTCTAGAAATAAACACTAACCTCTTGTTACAGCTAAGGACGTGGGGCTAAGGAACCCAAGCAGCTATTTGGGAAAGAGCTGAAGCAGAAATCCTTGCAGTTTAAAGGAAAAAAAAAATTCATCCAAATGGCAGTGCCTGTGCATATTTTGGAGCTGGCAGGAATGTGTGGGGTGGAGATGTGTGGTGAGCAACAAGAAGCAAACTGTTTACACAGCACAGTCAGGGATGGCTCTTCTCTGACATGTATGGAGCCATCCAGACAGCTGAATGTTTTACTGGGAGGAAAGTGAGACGTGAGGAAGCCCCCCAACAAGTGAAGAAAGAGAAATCAGCACAGAATTTATATAAAATATCCTTTATAGAGTTGAAACACGTGACTAAAAAGAACTTGCCTAGCCTTTAGTTTTCCTTTGCTTGCAAAGGATTCATGTATTTGCAGGTTCTGCTTTCCATTTCCTGTTTTTATTTTAAAACAGGCAGTCGCATGCTAAAACAAGGAGGACTTTCAGATAATCATTGTCTTGAATCCACCCTGCAATGGCACAGAAACCTCTAACCCGTGTTGCCTTAGATCAGCTGAGGATATGCCTCCTTTCTCTAAGGCTTCCTTAGTGGGGTTGTGATGTACTTTAGCAGCTCAGGGCTAAAATAAATTGTTTTTATTTTCAACTAAAAAAAAAAACCCAACAAAACAAGATGACCTCTGTCATCACTTTAATTTGTGAAACTGTGTTTGAGATTTCCCACATTAGCTCAGAATCACCGAGTGCTCCAAAGACAGCAGTGGCTGCTCTCCTGCACTGGTATTCACATTTTCTAAGGCTGGAGCTGTTACACCTTCTCTGAAGTGATGCTGCTTGATCAGATGTTGAGAGAAGCTGATTAAATGTAGCATTTGATTATTATCAAAAGGAATTTGCAGACACCCACTGTGAATTGTGGGCTCATATGGGGGGCAAAATGTGTTTCTCAAACACACACTGGATTTACACATGGGAATTCTTGTTGAATGTGAATCTCTAGCTTGGATAACTCCTCAGTGAAAAGAGGAGGTTGGTTTAACTCATTAACATTTGTAACATCTCCAGGTGTAATTGGATTTACAGTTCCTTTTGAAGATGGGAATAGGTCAGCTTGCACCATTTAGGGGGTTTATGTCCCCTTTCAAAGTAGTTTTTGTATCTACAGGGCTTTAAATTGACAGTCTCAAAGTCTGTAGTTCACAGCACTTGGAGTTACAGACCTTTCCACATGAAATAGTTGTGTCAAGGTGGTGCCTGCTTGGGTAGAGCTCTGCAGTGGGACTGGAGTTGTCCAAACCTCATTTTCTTGGCAGTGCCTGCAGGTCCTGTCCCAGGGCTGCATCCAGCCTGCAGCAGAGGAAATGTGCAAAATGCATATCAGGGCAGAGGAGTACAAAGCTTCCTTTATTCTATAAAAGCTTTTTCATCGTTAGTTTCCTGTCTTTACACTTTAAAACATCCACTTCTTTTAAAATTATATCAGTTTCTGGGGGGCAGAAGGCATTTCTCCTTTTCCTTTGATCTCAATTTCTCTGTAGTTTTTCATCTTACCTCAAGGCAACAGCACTGGCTTCTCAGTTACTCCAAAAGCAAATGTTTGTGTGTTAAATAAATGCAAGTACCTGAGTCTGGTCTCACGTCTATTTAAAAACCGGAGCAGCAGTAGAATTGCAGTGCTAGGAAAATGCTGGAGAAGAAGGTGCTCTCCAAAACTTTTCTTCCTTTAAAATTCTCTTTTTGCCGGTAGAAGAGTTGGGTTTTTATGAGGAGCACTGAAGGTGTATTTTGAGATGGGTGTCATAAGGGAATTTCCCTCTGTTCTACTCCCCAGCGTATTAGCTTTTCAGTGGAAATGTTTGGTCTCTGGACTCTGGATTTCATCACAAAAAGAGGAAGTTTTTGGGGAAAGTAGTAGGGAAAATCTAATTCTGTTTTCTTCCCCCACTGTGGAGGGCTTCTCTGACTTCGTGTCTTTGCATTTAAAGGTTTTTCTACTCCAGGGTTCACAACTGCACTCACCAATTCACAGGTAATTCATAATAAACTCTCTGAGATGGGTCATTAGATAAATCTCACAGGTCGTGTGTGTGTTTCACCATTAAAAGAGGAAACAGTTTATGTGAAACGTCAAAAATATATTCGTTTTTATGTGAAACCCTCGGAAATTCCTTTATTGGTCACTGCAGTGGCTGTTCTGTTTTAATGTTACAGTACTTTGTTTCACCACACGCAGTTGACACTCACTCCTGCCCTGGGACACTCTGACAGAGTTTGGAACAAATCGCTATTTAGAAAAAGCAGATGGAAGAGGTTAAAAAGAATCACTGGGAGTCCTGTATTTCTTCTATTGGTTTGCCGGGCTGGGGCGTTTCCTGCCTTTTCTGCTGGGAAAGTTTATTTCTGGTAGAACAGAGTTCTTCACTTCGAAAACCTAAAGTGGAGAAATAAAAGTTCTAGGAGCTCAAACCCTCAGTTATGTGTTTTCTTAATCCTTAACTGTAACAAAAAGTGATCCATTGGAGTCAGAAGACATCTGCTTTTGCAGAATTGATTGCAAGGTGAAGGCAGTAACTTTTCCTTGCTGGAAATCGCAGTTGTGGTGAGGAGGGGATGGCTCTGCTGCAGGTTCCTGGGGCACGGGTGAGTGAGATGGGATGAGCAAGTCTGTGGAAAAGGGTCTGGCACTCACCTGACACCTCAGTGAGCAATTTCTGCTCACTAAGCCCTCAGAAAGCAGCACAGCTGAACAGGTTATTAATAATAACAAAGCAGCCTGGCTTGCTGAGCTGAATCTGCACTGCTGGCTGCAGGTGGGAGCGCGGAGGCTGCAGGGGTGCACTTTGTCTTTGCAGGGGTTTTCAGTAACCAAAACCCTGTTGTGGTATTTAGAGTGACTTTTCCTTGTACCCCAGCACTGTGGGCTGTGTTCAGTCCATAAGGTGCCATAATCTGGGTGAAAATGTATTCTTTTTCTCTCTGCCTTGGGATCTGTCATATTTTGGACCCTGTTTTGATACCCATGCTGATTGCTGCAATTTTAATACAGAGAAGCATTGAAAAAACCCCCAAACAGATAACAGAACTCCTTCAGTGATTGCAGCTATGAAATAGAATTTTCCCATTTTTACCGTGTGGTCTGGAGGGTGGAGGAGAGGAGTGGCTGGTGGCAGGTGCCTGGCTGCCCTCAGGGCTGGCAGTGTGACCTCGGGCCAGGAGGGATTGGGTTGGGCTCCTCAGGAGCCCTTGCTGAGCTCGTGGCTGTGTTAAACTTGAATTCTGTGTCAGGACAGGCTGTGTTGGCTGGAGTTCAGCAGGAACTTCTGTTCAGTCATAGCTGGTGGGTTTGTTAACATCTAAATACAATCAGAGTGCCCAAATAGTGTCTGCTAAAATGGATGAAAGACTGTTTTGGTTTTTTTTTTACATTTTAATTTGAGGATCAGGCTTGTAGCTGCTCCCTGGAAGGATGAATTGCTGTTCTGGATTTCTTTGAGTACCAGCTTTGTGCCTTGTGTTTTTGCCCTGCCTTAGACACATTAGTCTCTGAGAGAGGGAGAACCACACCATATTTGAATAACACCCCGTGAAGGCCTGTTCCCATGTGCATTTCCTGGGGCTATTTAATGGAGAACAGCAATGAACTCGGCTCATTTTATAAACAAATTCTGTTTGGCTGCACGGAGCGGCTGTGGTAGAGCTGGCTGGTTCAAAGGAAACCAGAGCTGAGCAGAGGAGCTCAGTTTGTACCTGCTCAGGGACTGAAGAGTAACCCAGGCCACACATTCCTCAGCAGAAGCCAGGCCAGACACAGTCCAGTTCTCTCCTCTGACGAGGCCCAGGCTCTGCAAGCTCACTCTGAGTATGGCAGCAACAGCTCATCCTGGGGACTGGTAAATCTAATGAAAATGCTGTCTCCAGAAAGGCTCAGGAATGCAGCAGCCTGTGCCACTGCCTCGCTAATGCTTCACACGGTTTTCCAGACCAGAGTATTTTGCTTGCTCTGTGCAACTAATATTTATTATTTAAATGATGAATCTGGAACATTTCCCAGATCTAATGTCTGCACCATTACTTTTTGTCTTGGATACTGCGGATAATCAGATGAGCAGTAAATCTATTCTGTGGAATAGAATTAAATTATTTCTTTTTTTTTTTTTCCCTGACAAACAACTTGTGAATGATTTTTTCTTCACTCCCCAAAAATACCTAATAGGTAAAAAAATCTGTATGCCAAATACAGTTATTCCATATCTCTAAGTGCTGCATCTGCAGAAACACCCCTGGGAGTGTATTTATCGTGGGTAGCAGGGAGGATTGTGTGAAATAATCCCTAGCACTGGGACTGTCAGTTGGGCGAGTGAAGGGACGTGCTTTGGGCAGGTTTGGGCTTGTTGGTTCAGTGTTTGGTGCTTTTTGTTTGTTTAGGTGGGGGTATTTGGGTTAGTTTGGGTTTTGGTTGGTGTTTATTTTAGCCAGGTTTGATTGTGCTGTTTCTCCATCCTCTCTGATTGTTTCTGATGTCTTTCCCGAGCTCCTCTGGAACAAGACCACCCTGCTGAGCAGCGAGGGGATGTTTGCCAGTGGCCCTGGGTGTTGCTGAGCTGCTCTCAGGTCCTCTGGCTCTCAGCAGCAGCAGCAGTGCCAGGGGGGCTGCGTCTCTGGGGCCGTGGTGGGAAGGCACAGGGGGCTCCCATCCGCTGCCACGCTGAGCCCGCGTTGCTCTCCACAGTCCTGGCCACTCCTGGTGAAGGGATTGTGCCACGGCCCTGTGAAAAGAGCAGACATGAAGAAAAGCCCCTCCCAGGAGTGACCAGCTTGATTCTGAGCCTCCACACCGAGTGTGAATTAAACCTCTTTCCTTGAAAACAGGAGGCTTTTTTTTTTTTCTTCCCCTCCCACCCCCTCCACGGAGATGAGAAAGTGAAGGTCAGGAATGAGCCCCCCAAGGCTCATGAAGAACAAAATACGACGTGTTTGTGTTTTAACCGACGTGAAAGGTTAATGGGGAAGGGGAAGACCAACATCCAAAGGCTGCAGCCAAGGAAAGGGGGCTTGTTTGGGCAGAGCCTGAAGTGGAGCATAGGCATTGCTGGGAATGGGAAGTGTGAAATGGTGGGGCAGGGAACACACAGCCCTTTAGCCCTGCTCAAAAATAATAGTGCAGGCTTCTTTTAAATTCAGACTTTAGTCTGCCCTCAGTAAAAACAAGTCACATTAAAAAACTGTGCACCAGAAAAAGCAAACCTCTTCTTCCTGGTTTCTGCTTATAAGATTTACAGGTACTTAAAATAAACCTATGAAAAACAGACCCAGTGTGCTGGAATTTGCTAACTAGTGAGAGCAATTACCTCCAGGTCCCAAGACCTAACGGAGCTCGGCTTTTTGGAAATAAAACTTGGCAAGCTCTTCTTCCTGCTGCTGTTGTAAAGGTGTACATGAAAAGATGTGCTGACCTCTGCCAGAAACCCCAGGAATCCAGTTCAGAGAGATTCTCCTGCGGAGGGGATGGCTGGAATCAGGCAGCGCAGATGGGGACTGGCGTGGAAAAGCCGGCAAAACATTCGCTTCTCATTGTGTGGCTTCAGCGTGGCAGATTCTTTGCAATTGCCTGGTGTACCACAGTAATTAAATGGGTCAAGGGCAGTGAGTTCAGATACTTAACAAGAAAATAAAGACCTCACTTGACAGCCAGCAGCGGGCCGTGCTCGTTTCACAGGAGTGAGGAGAATTAGGGCAGGTTGTGCAGTAAAGTCGATGGGAGCCTTTTTGGCAACGATTTTGTGTTGCTTCAGAGATCACCTCCCAATTAACTACAAGTGCTGCAGCGGCTGAAGTCAGGTTGGCTTATGAAACTAACGCTCCAATTTCAGATGTCCTAGAAAAAAGGAAACAATAGACTCTGTTTTTCTCCTTTCAGCGATATATAAGTAAGAGAAGATAAGTAATGAGAAAGACACAGCCAACCTTTGTTGATATTGAAATGTAAAATAATCCCGTTCTCACTGGACTGTTTCACGCATGAGGGGAAAATGAAGTTGTGCAATGAAATAAATATGATAGAAGTGAAATCCAGGAGTGGAATTGATTTTTATAAGACTCTCTGGTTTGGAGGGCAGAGGTAGTTTCACACCAGCATTTTGAAGGAAATTATTTGTTGTTGTCAGTGCCCATCGTTCCTGGCTGGGGGAAGGAGCTCCTGTTTCCCTCAGCAGTTTTAAAAGTCCTTTGGGAAGGATGAGATCTTCCTCTTAAAATATTAAGGGACAAGTAACAAGAATGTTAAAAAAAAATTAAAACCCATAAAATGTGTTCTGCCACAAACCAGGAGCTCTCTGCAGACCACCTCCTCTTACGAATTAAGAGATGGGACCAGCTTTGTTGCTGTGCTTGTAGATTCTTTTGGACTGAGCACTAGTAAAAGAGTTTATTTTATTACTATTTTGTGCACTCCTGCCTGTGTCTGTGCTGATGGGAACCAGTGTCTGGCAGTGAGGGCCAGACTCTGTCACAACATGGTACAAAACACCTCAGCTCAGTCACAGGAGGCAAATTCAGTCTCAGCTTCAGCATCTCACCAAGAATGCCTCAGAAACATTGCTTATGTCTGTGCGTTGTGGTTATTAGGTGCAAGAAATACAGTTTTTAAAACTGTAATTAATCATTTCTCAGTAATCTCTTTTTCTATGCTTTTATGGCATCAATGGGTATGACTGTTTATTATGTCTTACCTATAAAATCTGACCTGTTTTATATACTCTTTATGGAAACAGTGTACAGTCATAAATTAAAAGATGCAACTGTTTTGGATATTTTACTGGTGGTCCTGTATTTTCCTGCCAAAAGTGCAGCTGTTTTAGGTTTCTCGGGATAACATTATAAAAGGCTGTGTGCATTTTGCAAGTTTATGCTTGGATTGCCAAGCCAGAGGTGGAATGACTCAACCTTCCCAGGAGCAACATGTACCAAGTGAGGAATCAAAACAGCGGCTGAAGCGCGGCCCCTGTGGAAAGCGCTCCTCATTCGTGGGGTTGTGTCTGGTGGCCAGGATTGGAGATGGGCCTTGTGCTGGTCCTGCTGGGCTGTGGGTCTGTCTGTGTGATGGGCTTTTGGTGCAAAACTAGGGGAGAACCTGCTCTTGTACCTGTCTGTGGGGTGCAAGAGCTGTAGGGTTACAGCGTGGAATGAAGCCATCCTTGAGCAGGAGCTCTCAGTGTGTGTGGCTGGGTGGAGCCCTTGGAGGGAGCCAAGGGCAGCCAAGAACTTGTGGCAGTGCCAGCACAGGCAGCGAGTTTGTGTGTCCATGTCAACTCCTGCTTCCATGTCAACTCCCGCTTCCTGTCAACTCCCGCTTCCCTGTCATGTTTCAATGTCAACTCGTGTTTCCATGTCAGCTCAACAGTCTGGAAGGTCTGGGGTAGAATTAGATGGCTCTGCAAATGGGTGATGATGCTTAATTAGTGGGGAAGTTTAGGGCTTTCTTTAGCCAAAATGATGATGGCCTCCCACAGATCTAATTCCCAGAGTCAGTGGGCTCCAGGCACGGGCAGGCCGAGAGCAGGAAGCTCAGCCCTGTGGTCTCACAGCAACCAGCACAATTGTCTTGGGGGAGTGTCCGACATTAAGTGGCAGAGCTGAAAGCCTCCTGTTCCTGTGGGATTGCAGGAAAGTTTCTGGTGGTGTCCCTGGCTTGGCAGGACCTGTGGAAGTGGGGCAATGGACCATCCCCTGGAGTGAGCGCAGAGAACACAAACCCCTGGGTGCCCTTAACCCCGTGGCACCTCTTGCTGTCCCAGAGCGCTGGCTGGGGCAGCCTGGCTGAAGGTGCATCACGGCTTTAACTCACGGAAGTCGTATCCTGATGTGTTCAGCGGGCAGTGGGCAGCCCCATCTCCGTGCTTTCTCCAGCAGCAGCCTGGAGCTCGCTGTCCTGTGAACTGCAGGGGTGTTGATGTTTCCTCTGCTCTGTCTTTGCCGCAGGTACCTCACGCACGTCCGAGCCGCGTCTCCGCAGGATCTGGCTGGGGGCTACTCATCCTCCCTGGCTTGTCACCGGGCCCTGCAGGACGCTTTCAGCGGGCTCTTCTGGCACCCCAGTTAGCCAGGGAGCACCGGCCCGGGACCAAGGGACACCCAGCGGGGCGGGAAGCGACCCAAGCCAGCGAAGGTGGGGCAGAACCGCTGCCATCGGCATCGGCCGGGCTGCACCACTGCTCTGTGCGCTCCTCTGGTGCAAAACCAGCTGTGTTCAAGTGTTGCAGGGCAACAACAATCCCCATCTGCACCAGAGCTTTGTAAAATGGTAGATACATTCTTGCGGAGGGGGAAACTCGTTAGTCATGTGGCACTTTGCTGAGGGAGGCTGAAGCAATAAGCCACATCTAATGGAAGATGTGAATAACTCAGCTGTGTATGTTTGAGGCTTAAAGAAATACACTTGTAAATTTTTTTTAAATAAAGCCAGACTTTATTAAAGTTCGTGGTTTTACTCTTATTGCAGGGTTTTATTTGCACAAGCATTTAAATGCCATTTTGATTATAACATTTAGTGTCAATATTCAAGCCTACATTTTCTTCCCATAAAACTAGTTTCCCCAGTTTAGACAAGTGGGTTTTTCCTCCTGCCAGCTGGATGAGATGAGAAACTGGAAATATGCTGACACGACTCTTGTGTGGAATCCTTCCTCCGTGTGTCACTTGGTTCTTACCTTTGCCTGGAAATAAATGTTTAGCTCAAAGTCTTTCAGCTGAGGTGCTCTAGAAGCAATCTGAGAAGCCTCAATACAAGGCGAAGTCCTTGAAGCAGTCAAAACTGTGGGGTTCCCTTTTGGGATTTGTTTGTTTTGCTTTTGTATGTTTGTTTTCTCCTGTTTAGCTCCATTTGCAGCTGTTCTGTCATACACTCAGGAACTTCTTCAGGCAGGGACATCCCTTTGGCTTTGGGGATGATCCCTGCCACCTGATCTGCTGCTTTTTGTATTCCTTCCCCACTCCTTGGAACCTTGACCAACTGCAGCAGAGACGGGCTTCCCATGGCAGGATGGACTTCTGCAGGAGCTGTATGAACAGCAGGAGATGGGAAGCTGCTCAGGACAGCGACCTTGGACCACGTTTTACAGGCCACCTGCTCATAGCTGTTGAATCCTGCTCTGAGGAGTGCACTAGATGGATGTATTTTTGATATGCTGTAATAAAAAGAAGAATGAGATCTGTTCCAGACTTGGTGCTTTCTTATTAAAGAAAATGGGGAGAGGTGGAAAAATTCTCAGTGCCCTTTCTCAGAAATCCTGTTCATTGTGTCCAGAACAGCTGCTGACAAGGAACGTTACAGAAGGCAGAGGTGAGGAGAGGATCAGACCCTTCCCTTCCCTTCCCTTCCCTTCCCTTCCCTTCCCTTCCCTTCCCTTCCCTTCCCCTATCCCTTCTCAATCTCTTCTCTCCCCTCTCCCAGGCTCACCCGGACTGCCAAAGATGCATCTCACTGATGATCTGTTTATATTGTTTGTAAAGCCCCAGGTCATGCCCTGATGAATGCAGAACTGTATGCATATTAATATTTATAATTTCAATACACTCGTTAATTTGTGTGTAGCTTGGCCACTGTTTATTATTTCATTTCTTGTACATAGAACTGGCAACTGCACACAAATCTAGAAAACCCCCTGGTTATGAGTGTAGTGAAGTATCTGCTGAACTGTCATCTAAACTGAAATTATGCTGCCGGAGTAACACTGCCATTCAGTCCTTCAGGGGACAAAACTTTCACCAGTTCAAATCCTTCCCTGCCCTGGGATGCTTTAGTGAAAATCAGAGTTATGTATTTTGTAGGCTTGACCCAGAAATGATGATCAAAGCCTGGTTTCTGTTGGTGCAGTGGTGCCAAGCCCTAAATTTGGGCAATGGGAGTCACAGGGACCCGCAGCCTGTGTCAGGCAGGGATCCCAGGGTGGGATCATTCCAGAGTGGTCGAGGGCCTTATCGCTCTGGCAGTGTTTGTGGAGGGCTCTGAAGAACAGGAGCTGCCTTCAGATGTTTGTGGAAAGCCCAAGGGCAGCAGCTGGAGAGCTGCAGTGGTGTCAGGAAAGGTGACAGGCAGCGGAGCAGCAGTGAGGCCGGGGCAGGATCCAGCACTGCAGTGCCTGCAGGAGAGCACAGGCTGGAGCTGCGGGACTCGATGTTAAAGGCTGTGCAGGAACGCTGGGGCTGCAGTGCAGGCCAGGGAGGAATCGGGATCCACGGGTGAGTCACGCTGGCCTCATCCCTGGGGAGTGATGAACGTGAGTGATCCTGCAGTACCCAGGCTGCGAGGGCTCGCTCCAAACGCCGGCTGTGCAGCCAAGGGAAGGAAAGGCCGTCCCAAGGAGCCACGAGCAAAACAAATCCACGGCCCTTGGCGGTGTTTGGGTGAGAACCAAACATGCAGCAAGCTGCAGACTCAGGGCTGGAGCCGCAGCAGCAGGGCCAGGAGGGTGACGGACATCTGGTTGCTGGGCGTGAGCTCGGAGCTTGGGCTGAGGGAAAATATCTGAGAGGGCGAGCCGAGTTCTCTGGCCAAATAAACTATTTGTGGTTGACATTGCCCAACAATAGTTGGGATGGGTAAGAAAAGGAAATCAAAGGCAGAGGCTTCTCAAATCCCTGCAGAATACAAGCAGCCAGCCAGAAGGATCATCCAGGGACTGCAGCAGGGGAGCAGGCAGAGGTGGGGGAGAGCTGGGAGAGGGCAGAGGCACAAAAGCCACAGCAGGACACGGTTTCAGGAGGACAGAAATGTTTTTCAGGTGTCGGTTTCAGCCTGGCACTGCAATGCAGGCGTGAGCTTTCTCTGCAAACGTGCAAAAGGCATTACAGCCTTTCTGGCTCTAACCATGGGCAAACACAAAGTTAGGAGTCAACTAATCCCTAACTAAATCCTGGTGTTAAAAAACATTTTTTATTCAAAACCTCAGGCTATGGGGCTATTTGGCCCTTTTGGTATCTCAGGTTAAGCTTTTGAAAGGTTATCTTGCTTGTACAAGAGCTGTTTGTGAATCTGCTAACCATAATCCAATATTCTGGAACCAAAACATCTGTCAGGGAGAATCTGAGGCGGGGGTTATATAAGTCACCTTCCTAGACCCAACAAGACATAAAAATCTGTTCTCCCCACAACTTACAATTTATCAAAATGCCACAGCAGAAAACTACCCCAGGCCATGCCACTGAATTAGCACAGGGCATGAAACAATAGAGAGCAGGGAGGTACCAAAACACATTCATTATAAAAGAATGTAAAGTTTTAATTTTTTGTAGTAACAACAATTTCAGTCTCCTTATCGATCCCACAACGAAAAGAAGAGGTGGCTGCAGGAAGCAAGGCTCCCAAAGGAAAGCTGCAACTCGATGGGAACACTTGGGCCTGCTCCCAAGAACTCAAGGGATAACACAGAGACCCTAAATATCCTTTACACAAACCAAGGCAGGCACCATCGCTCTGGTCTTCAACTCAGTGACTTCTCTTCAGAAGAATCTTGGCTGGTACGCAGACGTTTCGAGGCTGGTGTTGCTGGGAAAAGGTTAGAAAAAGTAAGTTATTTAACGTACAGTAAACACTGACCTAACCACAAGCTCTGGAACAGGGAGCTCTGTTAAGGGATTTAACAGGAAGAGATGAGAGTTAAAATCAGGATTAACAGTCACAAACGAAAACTGTTACAGCAATAATGGGGGGTCTTTACTGAATGCCAAAAAAGTCTTTCAGAAAACCTGTATGGAGCCACGCTTTGACCTACATTTCAGTGCTTCCAAAAAACAGCATAAAAATAAGTTTCATGGCATTAAAGCTTTATAAAAACCTCCTTTCCTTCAGTTTGTGTAACTGCAGACTGAGAGCCTCCTTCTGCCCCTTTTGTCATGTAGTGTAAAGCCCAAGACCACCGAAACCAACCAGTTTCTATAAGTACTTCAAGAACAAATGACCAATTATAAACAAAAAAACCCACAAAACAACCAAATTCAGCATTGAAGATCTCCAAGGGTTTCTATGTCTCAATTAAATCGATTCAGGTACAGAACCTGATTCTGCTGATGTGGTGACTCCTGACCTGAGTCTGTGTGAGCGTAAGGAGAAGGTCAGAGCTGGGACCGGTCCCTTGGAAATGCACTGATCTGGGCAGAAATGCAGCTCCAGTTCTGAAGCACTGAGCTAACAGAGATGTGTGCTTGGCATTAGATCAGAGCCACTGAATATCCTGGAGGGCCCACAAGGGTCACCGAGTCCCCATCCTCCCCCAGTGCACAACCTGAGGCGTAAAGGTCTGGTTTATGGCCTGTGGGGTGATCCTGTCCAGTCCACCCTTTTTCTGGGGAGGCTCATGCTGGGATCAGAGGAGCAGGCTGCTGTTACCAAGGGCGAGGAGGCCCTGCAGCTGCTGCGCACGTGCAGGCGCTTGGTCCTGCCGGCCACCTCCGTGCTCAGCGCCACACCCACGCCTGGAGTGGCCCACGGGGCTGAGCAGGTGGGACCAGCCGGAGGCAGCACAAGGTGCAGCCTGAAATCCCAGTGCCACATGGGAGGTTTGCTCCTTACCTTCATCAGGGCAGGGCCTCTTGTAGAGCACGTCTGCTGGGATCTGGAAGCTGAGGCACAGCATCTCCTTGTTGGGCGCCACGTTCCTGACCAGGAAAGTGGAACAGCGTCCAGCCAAGGAGGCTCCCAGCGCAGCTTCCGCACGCTCCTGAATGTCTCTGGCTGGGTTGCTGTGCTTGGAGAACCCGTAGCAGTGCACAGTGGGAAGGCCAGCAGGGCTGCAGGGCTCCCCGACCAAGAGGTGCCTGAACACATCCAGAAACTCCACAGCCAGAGCTGGCAAATTCATCACTATGTGGAAAGCGGTTTTCTGTCCTTCTTTCAGGAGCGGGAGCTCTTTGCTGAGCTCCTCCCTCACCGGGCCCCGCAGGAAGTCCCTGCCATCCATGTTGAAGGCTTTTACCCTGGAGTCCACCTTGTTGAGCTTGCAGTTGTGCAGCAGCCAGGCGTAGGAGGCGGGGTTGAGGTCGTTGGCGAGCACGCGGCACTTCCTGCGGGCCGCGGGGATGGCGAAGGGGCCGATGCCAGCGAAGACGTCGAACAGGACATCGCCCGGCTGCAGCAGCCCCACGATGCGGCCGTGCTCCGTGGACAGGCGCGGGTTCCAGTACACTTTGGAAAAGTCCAGCTCATAGGCAATGTTGTTTTCTTTCACCTGAAAGTCCAAAACATTTGCTTAAGCCTCAGTGTTCAAATGCCAGGCAGATTTAAGCATTACCAGTAATTAATACAGCTATAAACCAAGGTGCCTTATCTAAAGGTAACGTATATAACACTGTCCCACTGGTAGCACACATGAATTTAAATAAACAGATCAACTAAGCAAGCAAATAAAAACATCTTAATTCAACAGATCAACTCGTCAGAAACAGCCATGTCCCCAGCGTCAATCCCAATGGCTGCCTTTATGCAGGTCTCAGTCACCAGTGGAAATAAAGAAGCAACTTAAAATGACCCTAAAAAAAAACCTGAGGGTTTTCAAGAGTTCTGTGGATGGCTGACAACTCCTTTATTGAAAGCAGACCTTGGAAAGATGCCTCAAGCCCTCCTTTGTGGAGTGCACACAGTAAATAAACGTCTGAGAATGATAGGCCCAAGAACAGGAACCGTCAGCCAAATTCAAAGCCACTGGGAGCCAGTTCTGCAGCTTGAAAAGTACTGTATTTCATCTCCCAAGGTGACAGAGTCTGGAAACTGATCCAAACCCACGCTTTGGGATGACCACTGTCTAAAGAACAGACCTGAGAAGGAACAGTATTTATTCAGATGAGAACGGGATGCAAGATAATACTCTCTTTGCACCAGCACATGGAACTGTCTGATTCCAAAGCACAGTAACTTGGGATCCAGATCACCACAAGCGAGAAACACCCTGAAGTGTCTCTGCGCTCCTGAGTGCAGCTCCACGCTGTGCCAGGTGTGTGGTGACACCATCTGCAAAATATTCCATTGTCACTACTGCCTTTACAATCCAACTGCCTGAACAGGGTGTTCCACCAAGATATTCAACCTTTTTATTTGGTAATCTCATGTGTTCTCTTTTGAAAGTATAAAGCTGCTAACAGATAAGAGAAAACATTTTTGTGGAAGCAGTGGCCAAGTTTCCAGCTACAGACCAGAAACCCTAGGTGAAGAATAGTTGGCAGTTACACAGTGATTACACCTGATAAATGTCACAGCCGAGGAGACAGGAGGTTTGTCTTGCTGCTGACAGGGAAGGAAAAAGGCAAAGGCAAAATGTTGCCTGAGTTGCAAAGTCAGTGAGATTGAAAAACACGTTCTTACTGTACCAGCCACTGTACAAGGCTTGGTGGAATTAGGAAACTGCATTTTCTTACATCAAATCCACATCATTAAATCTAGGCTGTGAACTTGGAAGAATCCATGTCTTCCTGATCCCTGTGGCTGAGTTTGCCCTTGACAGACCAGGACAAAGGAATGCAGAACTAACAGCCAACCCCTAGGATCAGGTGTCAGGAAGGGCACTGTGCAAAGGAGTGGTCTCAGCAGCATCCCTGCATCACATCTCTCCAGAGGATGCCTCTGGGTTTTAGCACAGTAAATATAAAATACCAGGGGAAAAGGCCTCTACCTTGGTCACCAGGTTGTTCTCTCCAGCGAGCACTTCCATTTCAAAATTCCTGTACGTGCTGTCGATAATATTGGTTTTATTCACGACACAGGTGATTCCCGGATTCTTGTCCATTATAACCTGGCCTGAAAGAGAGGGTAAGAGAGAATTCTGCTTAGGGGACCAGGACCTTTTAATAGGACCTAGCCACAACAAACCTGCTGTTTGCAGCGGAATTAACAAAAGTGTGTGTTGGAACAACCTCCCTCTAACAGCTCAGGGCTGCAGCGGTGACCTTTCTAAGGCACACGCTCCAGCCTGGCCCAGGGCTCAGTGCGGTGAGAGCAGCACAGTGCGAGAGGAGACGACTGTGCCCTCAGGACAGCACCTTTCCATCAATACACAATGACACAAATACCCTCCTGGGAGGAGCTGTTTCACCTACCAATCAGGTGTCTGTAGGGCAGCTGGTGGTCCCTGAGATTCAAATGAGCAATGTGGCCGACACGGCTGAATCCCGAGGTGACCTCCTGACCTTCGGGAAGGACGGCTCGCAGGATCTCCTCTGACTTGAAATTCTCATAGGTCAGCTCCAGGTTGTACTTGGACACCTCAGGATGGACGTTGAGCTCTTTCAGGACCTGTTGCTCTGGTTCTCCTAACAAGAATTCTGGTATTTTATGAGGATCCAGGATAACAAATCTACTGTCCTCGTCCTCTGGATCCTCCACCACGCGCTTGAGGCCGGGCCGCTGCAGTACAGATTGTTTTAGGGCCTTCAGCACACTACTCACAATTTCTTTCTTGACTTTCAGAGCTGGAACAACCACTGTCCTTTTGAAAGCCTCTCTGTCGAGCAGTGTCATCCCACGCACTCCAGGATGTGGCAAATACAGTTCTGGATTAGCTTTATCCTCCACGGTTTCGGGCATGGTGAAGAAAGTGTTTTTTTTAACTACTACAAAGAGCCCAGGTATTCTGCCAGAATGTTGTGCCAACAGCATCCAAACTGCTGGAAATGATGTATTTGATGCAGCTGTCCTGAAGTGATTAGTTTTCAGTAGTCTGGCACAGTATCCCAATCTCCACAAAGTCCTAGAAGAGAAATTATTCATTTTATAGACATTATGTAATCATTCCATTTAAAAGGCTGCAAATCACATGGATTTGCTGTTCTCTTAAACCAGAATTTCCATCTGTACCAAACAATCCACAATAGCTTAGTAAAGCTCTTTATTATGAAATATATACTGCAAATTTCTGTTATTTTGCAAATGTACTTTTAGACTTAAATGTTAACTGACTTCAAGCGGCGAGTTAATCCCCTCCTGCCAAAAAACAATGACCTCTCTTTGTTCTAATAAATGTGATATTAATCTCAGTAAGCCAAATGGAAAGATTTCTACTGTCTTGATCCTACTGTTGGATCCCTCCTGTGTCTGGTAAAATTCATAACCAAGCAGTGGTTGCTAGAAAACAGTTATTAGCAACAGTGGTCACGCTCACTGTTTAGTGATTTCTGCCTCCCATGCCCAGTGTAAGGGGCTACATGCTCTGTGAGATCTTTGCTCCATGAGTTGCGTACCAGAAAGGTCATTAATTAAATGCAGTGTCCCCCATAAGGCCCAGAGGAGCATTAGTAATGTCTGTTCCTGCCACTGAGCCCCGGCTCATCCATGGGATGGGAACTTGAAAAGTGGCTTTACACCCCTCTAAATGGTTTCCTCCACTAGACATAAGCCAAAAGGGCCCAATTTTCCACCTTGGCACTGGCTGCTCCAAGGCAGGAGCCAATGGTTTAGGTGGCGCTGGAGGCTGGCATTTCTCCTGACTTCTTGGGAAGCTTGTTTAGAGAGAGAGGCTCTGAAAGGGAATTGGTTCCCTTGCCTGCCTCCCTCAGCCCGGCCGCTCCGCAGGGTAAGAGCGGGCTGTGTGTTCTCTCCTTCACAAACCTGCTGTGCCCAAACCCTGGCAAAGCCGCTCCTGCTCCCATCCCCTCTCCCCCAAATCCCAGCTCCTGCATCTCCCCGGCTGCCCGCTTCCCCGAGCCGGGGTTTGGCAGGGCACACCTCCTGCAGAAAGGCACGCTGCATTCCTCATGTCTGCTGCACGGGAGAAATCCCTCATCCAGAGCCCCGAGCATCCCCGTGCCTTTCCCGGGGATGGGAATGGGCGGCGTGGTTCCCAGGATGACAGAATCGATCAGGTTGGAAAAGACCTCGGGGATCATCGAGCCGAGCTGTGGCCGAACACCCCCACGGCACCGAGTGCCCCGCCCGATCTTTCCTTAAACACCCCCAGGACAGTGACTCCGCCACTTTCCTGGACATGGTTCCAATGTCTGATCACGCTTCCCGTGAAGAAATCCTTCCTAATGTCCAAACTAAGCCTCCCCTGGCGCATCCTGAGGCCATGTCCTGTCACCCTGTCGCTTCTCGCTACTGGATTGAGCCCACAAGATAAAGCCGCGCGCAACGCTGGCTGTCTGGCGGCCACTGCAGCCACCTTCCCGAGGCGCCTATGGAGAGTCCATCCTTTTCCTCCCCGCCTCGATTTATCCCGGTTTATCCCGTTCTCCCCTCAGGGAATTCCCTCCACCCCCCGCTCGGCCCCCCCGCCG